>SNQJ01S0009740.1:25823-48753 GCA_010110895.2 Picea sitchensis | reverse complement strand
CGGATTCTCTGTAAGGTTCTCATAAGTCTGGGCACTCTGGTTACTGAGCTACTGGCACTCCAAGGCAAGAGATTTCAATCGGTCAACTACACTGCGAGTAGTTGCTTCTCTCTGTTCTCTTATCTCCTGAGGGGTCTCGGGCAGAGTGCGGAGTTCTAGATCGGCAATGCGCTGCTGAAGCTTCTATATAAATTCTTCAAGATGTGCCACCTGTTGTGGAACTCTCTCTTCGTCCTGTACTTTGATAATAGTCACAGAGCAGAGTACTCTGTTGACTAGTTCCTTGACTTCAATCTTCTCTGCAAGCAACTGTTCCTTGCTTTGCTGTAGCTCTGCTTTCTCTTTGTCCCACTGTACTTGAAGATAAATTTTTTCTTTTTCGGCAGCACTGCGCTGCTCGACAATTACTCCTTGTACCTATGTCAAATCTTGGGTGGCTTGTGCTGTGTCTTCTTGAGCTTGTCGAAGGCGAGCTTCAACCATATCAGCAATCCAGTGAAGTTGAGCTCGTTCATCTCCTAGTTCTACTGTCCCTATTGTCAGAGGTTTAGTGGGGACTGCACGACTAGAATGGAGTGCCTACTGCACTCCTTGGAGTTCGATCTCTATACGGTTATACATCTGCTCCTGTTTGGCCTCCTGCTTCTCTACTATCTCCTTTGAAGAATCATTTACCGCTGCAACGATGAAATCAAAGTCATCCAATGTGAGGGTAGTTCTCATCTTAGTACAGGGGTTCTAGGTTTCTTTCGGGAGGAAGATTTCAGAGGTGAGACCTTCCTTTTCTTTGACGAGTCTTCTTCGTCCCTAGGCGGTGGTACTTCGCCTTTCTGTTGTTCAATTTCTGCGCCTTCTATCTCTTCACCATCACCTCCGTCATCTGGTGTGATAGAGGCAGTCCTTACAGATGCACTGTCTACTTCGTGAACCTCTCCAGGCTTCTTCATTTTACTTGGTCCCAGTGTATCCGGTATAGTCTTTGGGCTATCAATATCAGACAACTCTGCGGTGTTCGCTAGAATGAGAAGGTCTGCTGACCAATCCTTGGTGATCTCTTTGGTGTCTTCCTTGGTCAACTTGTAATAAGACTGAAACTGTTGCTTGTGTTCATCAGCTCATGTTGTTATATAAATGAAGTGGCGATCCGCACTGAACTTCATGAAGGGTCTGAATTTTTGGAGCGTGTTCGAGGTAATGTGAGGTGTAGACTAGATGGTGGTCTTCAACTGGTTGTAGTATACGTGGAATATGACATTCGACCGCCATTGCCTGCTCATATCGGTCGAGTACCACAGGGTACTGAACCTCGCAACCAAAGGTTCAAATGGCTCGGTCTTTGGGAAAGTGGCACCCTCCGACATCTCCCATGCTATGAAGGTGATCAGTATGAGAAGCCAACTGAAATGGAAATCATACCCTTGGTCTTGCGCTTCCCTGCAATCCAGTTCGAGCTGATTCACCAAGTACTTCGCCCAATTAATTTGAAGTCCTTCTGCGCACTTCCCTGCGAGATCAACTACGAATCCAATCACTTGGGTGGGACAGTTCTTGCGAACTAGCTTGCCTACGATCAACTGAAAATCAAGGCACACTGCATCTCTCTGAATAGAGGCTACCTTGTAGCCTCGCGTTCCCTTCTTGACATCGCCATAGGTTTCTTTGATCTTCGCTGCTAGCACTCTGTCTGTGGTCTTTCCAAGATAAAACTCCTGTGGGTCAAGGCCTTGCATGCTGAGTCCTGTGATCTGATTGATCAAGGTCAGATCCACTGTGACATGGTGGTTCAACCACAAGTAGCCTCCGTGATAGCAAGACAGAAGCAACTTTACGCATGCATTCACCTCCTGCTGTCTGCCAAAGTGCGGGATCTTCATGACATTCAACAATGTTGACTGCATGAGGTTCTGGGTCCAAGGTTGTGGGATGATCTTCGAGTTCTTTCCCTTCGTCTTCGTTAGATACTTGTGCGGGGTGAGCATACTATAGACTTTCCTGTCATCAAGGTTGAAGTCGCTAAAATTCAACGCTGCGAGCTTGTCCTGATTGGCACGAAATGCGTGCACCCCTTTCGGCAGGTACACAGTGACCATAGCATACTCGAATTCTAGGGGCACACTGTCACGATTGATTTCACCACGCAGAGGGGGTAGGTAAGCGAGAAAAATACTCATAATCAGTTTAGGGTTCGCAAGATCATCCTTATGCTTCGTTCTCTTCTCATCGACCTGTTAGGATGGTCCGGCTCGAGCAGTGGATGGAGAAGCTACTACTCCTCTTGTCGATGATGCCTGGACTCCAGTGGACATTCCTCTTTCCGACATGACTCTCTCAGTCCTTAAATCAAGGAGGACCTCTGTGACAGATTCTTCAACTGCGGTGAGCTCGTCAGACATACGCACTTGAGAAAAATAATCGGGGTCACGATGATCTTAGATATTGCACTAGGATGAACAATCAGATCTCAATGACCACTGTATACAATCACTAGTTCTGCAGGCTTTGAATTCTCAGTTGGCAAAAGTGTTCTTCGGGCATGGCACGACGAGCTAAATAAGAAATTTGGCAACGGTCTGCTTGCAACGGGTATGAATCTTCCATTAACGTTGATCTGTCCATTATGGCGAGGTCCAACAGTCTAGTGGCGATCCTTTAATTCTTTTTTATCCATTTGAGGTAGAAGTCAAACGGGTATATCGTTCCAACGACTATATTTCTTCACCACGACGAAGTGCCATAGGTCATTGTTCTTATATCCCAACGAAGCTCCCATTCTGCAAGTTTTCTTTCTGCAATGTTCCATCTAGAATCTCCTATAAATTTTCAATCTTCTCCCTCTTCTTACTTAACTTTCTAGACTTCTTCCCAATAATCTTCAACTCGGTCTGTCTTTTTCCGTTCTGATTCCTATCTTCTTTTAACATAGTCACTGCGTGCTGTTGAGATTCTCTCCGGGGTAATAATTCTTCTTTCTCTGGGACATGTGCTTCAGTCTTCTGTGAGCCTTCTGAAATTATTTCAGCTTTGACATTGGGGTCTCTAGTGTCAAGGAGATTCAATCTGTTCTTTTGTTCTTCAATCAAATGTGCAATCTTCTTGGTCATAAAATCTTTTAATTCTTGTTTCTTCTGTTCCAAAAATTTTGCTTCTTCCTTTTGTCTAACTTGATCTCTGTGAATCCAAGGTTTTCCAAGTAACATAGTAAATGGGGCACTGTCCTCAATAAATTTAATAATCTCAAAATCTTCTTCAGTCGAAATTCCATTAGCATTCATAGATATCTGAGTGAGCCTTCCACATAGTTTTACCAATTTTCCTCTGAAGAGTCCTATTCCTCCTAGTGAAGGGATCATGGAAGGCTTCCCTATAGCTTCCTACGTTCTCTCTRTCATGATAATCATCTATGTTTCCTCATCTAGAACACAATCAATGTCAAATTCCCCTATCCTTACTTCGATGCATTMTTTTTCTTTAAAGATMTGATAATCTAACATGTCGGTGTTCATTCAGGGTTTCTTTCATCTGAATTAATACTTTCTTTGATTCTTTCCGAGGTTCTGTTATCTCTAGATCTGCCTTAGGGTTCAGATTCATTCCTTTGAGCTTAGCAATCATTCCGGGGAAATCCAATACTTCATGATCTAGAGCTTTGCAACAAAGACAATTAGTTCCTCCACCAGGGAATTCCTTAGCTAGATGTCCCAGTTTTCTGCAACTATAACAAAGGGTTAATCCTCTCTTTCTTGTAACTAATCCCCAACCTCTTCTGTACTTCACACTAGGATCATAGGGGCCAATCTGTAACAAATTCTTTCTAGGATCCTGCATCCATTTGTTATTCCAAACATTCTTTCTATGCATAGGTATAACATATCTATAATTATACTTATCAGATCTATTCATATCAAGCTTTCTTTCATCTATTAATGCCCTAGGTTTTAAGCTTGGATAGAATCTATCAAAAATACCTAGATCCATACTTTAGAAACAAAAATTTCCACTTATCTTACTTCTATAGAGAACAAATCTTTCATATCTAGAACTTTCTTACCTTTACCAGAGCACAGAGCTTACAAATCTTACCTCTTTTAATTAGAAATTTCCACTTTTACCTTTCTTAGAGTACAAAGCGTTCAAATATTGCTTCTTTTCTTCAGTATCAACCTCTTTTCTTGCAAATCTGACCTCTTTTCTTCAGACCTGACCTTTCTTTCTTGGCACAAAGCTTCACAGGTCAAGTAGAACACTGTTCACTAGGGCAACATATCTACGTACATAGATTTCTTTGTACAAATCTTATTCTTCTCTAGTTCCCAACAATGACAGTTTCAGGTCCCGACAACGGAACCATTTGTTGGCACAGGGGCAGACCCAGGGTTCAACGCTACAACAACGCACCAACAAAGCCCTAACTATCGACCCTTTTGGTAACACTTGTGAAGCAGATGAAGTCTCACTCGAGGTAGAGGCAGGGGTGGTTGCAAGACTCAAGTGTCTGCAACCTTAGCTAGGACACAGATATGTGATTATATCACGTACAAAGCACTTATCATTTGCCAGTCATTAATGTTCAACTCTTATTATGCTTCACAAATAACACAGAGCATCGCAATGTTCAAAGGTATTTCAACACTTAGCCACAGTAAAACAGATCAAGTCTAGTAGTTCAACACTAAGCATTCTCATACATGTCAGATCCCACTATTGACATACATCTAGGAAGCACAAAGCATTAATAGATCTATCTAAATATATCAAGGCACTTAGCAGAAGAAGAAATAAACACATCAAGCCGAAGCACAAAGAATCACACACAAATTTACTTGGTTCACCCCCACCCTGGGGCTACGTCCACCAACTCTTCTTCTTTCTTAGTGTCTTCAATTGGTTATAGAAAAAAGCCACTCAAAACCCTTACTTCGCACAGGACAGAATATCTACTCAGCTCGCTAGATCCTTCTTCCTTGCACTTCAGCACAAAGCCTTCTACAACCTCTTACAACAACTTACACTCAGCTCTGCAAGCCTCTTACAATCATGCACAAAGAATTTACAATCCACATTTTATCACACAGATCTAACTACTAGCACTAAGCCATCGACCATCCTTACATTGCTTAAGTATCTATTTATACATTACAAAAGTGGGCCTAAGCATGGGTAAACCCACGAGATGACATCCCTTTCCCATTACATTAACCCAAAACCCTAAAAGGGGCCCAAAAGTGGACCGAGATCCCATGATCTCTGCTTTGCTTGGCACTCTTTCTTCGACTAGCTATCGAAGTCCCAAAATAAGTCAAAATGACCAAGGTTATCCCAAAACTTGGTCAGGGGCCAACAAATTTCAAAGTCATATTCACTAAGAAATTCAAGCTATCCATTTTTATTGGAATTTGATGTGGGATGTCCAAAAAAATGTTTCATACCACAATGGTATGTTCTTAGCTCAAATATTCTCCCCATGAGGTAACATCTCGACATTTTTAGCACATGATCAATGGTTTCTAATTCCAATTCATGTGTATCATAATTCCTCTCATTCTCTTTTAATTTTCAGGACTCGTAGAACACCAAATGATCCTTTTGAGCGAGCACTGCAATGAGCCCTTCCTTGCATGAATTAGTGCACACCACAAGATCTTCGTCTAGATCTGTAATATTTAAGATTGGTTCACTTTTCAAAATGTATTTCAACTACTGAAAACTCTCTTCACACTTGGAATTCCAATGAACTTTCACTCCCTTACTTTGCAAGGAAGTGATGGGGTTTGCAATCTTTGAAAATCCTTTCATGAATCTTTGGTAATACCCTGCAAGACCCATGAATGATCTGAAATATGTGAAATTTATTGGTGTTGGACATCCTCTAATAGCTTCTATCTTATGGGGATCCATTGCTATCCCATGTGACGAAATAATATGCCCCGAGTAGTGAATCTTATTTTGATAAAAGATGCACTTACTTAGTTTGGCATACATGCTCTCTTAAAAAATTTAGAACCATTATCAAATGTTTCTCATGTTCCTCTTATAATTTTGAGTATATGAGTATATCATCCAGGAATACAATTACAAAATTGTCTAGGTACTCTTTGAACATTCAATTCATCAGGCATATGAAAATTGTTGATGCATTTGATAGCCCAAATGACACTATTGTATATTCATAATGATTGTATCTTGTCCTGAATGTTGTATTGGTGATATATTATTCCTTTACCCTCACTTGATGATAACTTTATAAATTTCTTGGGGAAAAGAGAGGAAATTTGTATGGGCAGAACATGCAGTTTAGAGAGTCATGTTTTTGCATGAGCATGGAGAGAACAAGGAAAATGAAAATCTTTGGAGATGGAACAACAATGGAGGGAAAATTCTGGAGCATGTTTGGAGCTACTGAAGAATGAAGAAGTAATTTTTCAAGATTGCAGAAGAACCAGGTTTCCAGGCTTGAAGAGTGAACTCATATTTGAGTTGCACTATAACAACAAGTTACTATTGTTGTTTTACTGGTAGTTTTTCCTAGTAGTGAGTTCTTTTGAGTTCTCGGTAGTGATATTCTTGGTTACCTATGCCAGAGAGACCTTGATGAATGAATGGGAATCCTTATGGACTAAGAGAAATGAATGGGTACATTACTTGGGTTGGGCAGGTCAAGAGGAAGAGAGATGGTGGAAATCAGGATAGTTGTAGGAGAATACTAGTGGGTTGTGGGATATCTGAGTTGTGAGTGGATTGTGAGAGACACCCTCCTTTGTGGATTCCTAGCCCTAGCTTGGGGGTGAATTTATCTTGATATCTATATAAACAAGTCTAATTTTGGGTGGAACATCTATCACAAACAACTGGTTGCAAAACTGTTTTGAAAATATAAGTGTGTATCTGTGTTATGTGTTATATTATGAGCTAAATTGTTGTGTTTTAACTATGTGTATGTGAATGGTTTATGTGTTGTTGTGTATTGGTTTAATTAGCTTCATTCATTTTTATTTCATTATGTCATAGCTACATTTAAATTAATGGTAGCCAAATGGTAAATATACGTGTATTCCTATAGTTGGTAATCTATAAGATTAGTTAGTAGAAAATTTCAAATTTATGGGTATTTTGGCAAGTAATGGACCTCAATTGGGATGGGGTATGTTACAGATAGAAGGAGGTGTTGATGCTCAAAACCCAACATGGATGCAATATCATCCCATATTGGATCTCAGAGACCAATTTATTTGGGACACTAAATCGAGCAATCACATGGTTAAAGAAGAATCAAGCTACAATAGTCATAGTATTGTTGAACATTGGCATGGATTTAACACATTTAGTGAAATAGACGACAACAACAATGATGTATTTATGGCCACCAAAAGAAGGTGGGTTACACTCTATAAATTCAATGTACCACTTGCAAAATGGACTGACAATTATAACAGGGTGCAATAGGGCTGGTGGGGTCCATTCCTTATGGGTGAAGAGTTGAAAATTAGTACAAAATTTAACTTCCTATATACATTCAATGAAGAGAGTATGCCAAAAATATCTTGTATGCATGATATTTTTGGGCAGTGGCCATCCCTGAAAGGTGGCCACCAGAAGTGCCAATGTGGAAAACATTCAAGACCTTCTTTGCTTCCTCATGGGTGAGACAATGACATAAGAAGGTATCGACTCCCCAATGATAAATATCGTATCATATGCAGAGATAGTGGGGGGATTGGTGGTGAAAACTTCTAGGTTTGCAAGTAAGTGAGGATGTCACCATACCAAGGATCATTGGTGGATATGACAACCAAGTTTTCATCTGGAAGGTGATCATTCAAGGGTGGGTCAAACACACTAGTTAGGAATTCAAAAATGAATTCAATGAGGGCTAATGCTTTCTTACTTTTAGGGGTCACAAAATATCTAATTCAAACTCATGAAGGATAATGATCCAATGAACATATTTCCCATTCATGACCCGCCAACTCAATAGGAAGGACATGGGGTTAGAGTTGGTGATAACCTTGGTTTTACACATAAAGATGCAGTGACATAGATTTTGGACATAGAAAACAACAACCAAGTGTTTAACTTCATTAGTCTTTCTTTCCTTTTTATTACTATACATACATTTTTTCTCTAAGTATGTTTCCCTCCCTTAATTTTCATTGTCATATCTTACCTCCATGACTTATGCCTTTTCCATAATTATTTTATTTTTCATTCGTGGGTTGGAGGACTCATGGCCTATCACTTTTCTTCCTTGAACCTCTTCCCAACAATTAATTTATTTTTCATCGGCGGACTTACATAATCACAAACTCATATTTTCATTTCTTTGTATCTCCCGTCCTCACAAGTCCATCCGAAAAGTATTGATACTTAGCCATTTTTCTTATCTTGACAGAATCGTGGAATCACAAAGTTTCTTTTTCATTTGAAATATTCCACTCTACCACCCCACCGTGATGTGTGCTTCCTCTTTCACAGTTCCTAAGTCATATTAAATGCTAATTCTACGAACTCAACTGCTAAATTAAATTTTGAAAAGGACATTATTAATGAACTTTCTATCAAGGAAAATCACATTTATTTAAGGTTAATTCTCTAATCAAGGATCTATGTAAATATTATTTCATTGTTCTACAATGGAATTATAGAGAATCCTGTCAACCTGTTAAATATGGATGAAAGAAAACAACATTTCTGTGGGGATACCTTGAATCTATTCGGTAAAGAAGATCAAAATTACCCCTGTTTGAGGGCATATTGGTATTATTCAATGTTTCTAGATAAATATAATAATAAGGTTTGGACATCAGGAATAGCTCTCGCCAACTTTATCCCTGAGTTTTTCGAATGCAAAGAGATTGTCACCTGGTGCATTGATAAATTTGTCTAGAAAAAATGGGCAATTCACTCTTGCAACAACAAAGTATGAATTATAAATGCAGAGGATGAAGTCCCTTTTAAAGTATATAGGACTAATCAATGGTGCTAAGTCAAGGACCCTTTTGACCACACCCTACAAAGTGGCTCCTCTATTTCATTGGCACCTTCAATATTCAAGAAAATGTTAAAGCTACCAGAGCTGAAATTAACATACAAATGAGAAGAAGCCATATATTTTCTTATAGGGAGAAATAATGGAATGGATCTCCTGTAGGAATACTTACAAGATCCTATTGTAATGCTGGAAGACTTATCCAGAATCCATGTTAGTTCTTTAAAGGACCGTTATCGAGAAATTGCTTGGGTTCTTAGTAGAATTACCTGTCAAGATTCTATGGCAACTATTCCCCACCTAGCATTATATATTTCACATTTCACAGTTCATGAGAATGTTCTTTTTGATTAGGACAAGATCTTATCGACTGGAATTTTTGCATAGTTGATGAATTTCAGAAGTGAGAAAAAAATTCTATATTGCATCTTATCTGAAATTTTCTATCACACAATGTAATATTTTTAGAGGTTTAAGTATTGGAAAAAGGGTAAACTCAAAAATCATCCCCATGGCTATGTGGTATGAATCTCTCTGGAGGTAGAAAGTTATCCATTATTTTTATGAAGTTTTCAATGATTTTGTCTCAGAATTTTAGAAATTACTCTCTGGAGAAGATACTTCTAGGCTTTCATTGGAAACATCCAGCTTTTTGGATAAAAAGGGAATTCTTGAGAAAATGGATAATTACAATATTATTAGGATTTTCTATTCTCATGAAAAGCCTATATTTCTCCCTTATTATGTGTCAGATAAGTTATTTATCATAGAGGTGGAAAGGCAGTATCAATTTTGGTTTCATGCTTTTTATGAAAGAAGGAAAAGAAAATTCATTCCTCTGCCTTATAAAGTTGGTGAAATTATCTTAAGAGCAATTCCCAAAATTGATGAATATTCCTCAAACTTTGACCAGTTTAATTTAGATTTTGCAGAAGAAATCAAAGGGTTTGAATCTAACAACCTTTTTTATAATAACATGGTAGCAGTTGGGCTCAGCTCCACAATGATCAATACACTCATATTTGGATAAAAAGAGGGTGATAGTCATGACCCCCCTCTTCAGGGTGTTGATAAAAATCATGGCAACATAGAGGCAATTGTGAGCACTACTGAAGGCCATAAGAAAAGAGGGAAGCCCCCAAGTGAAAGAAATTCTCAGTCACCCGTTGTTTCTCACAAAAGTTTTTTTCCTGAAGTAAATCCTCAGTCTACAATGACCCAACAAAGAAAAACCCCAAGTAACAATTCAGGTGATGATGGATAAAGGGATCCTCCTCAAGGAAGTCTAGAAAACCCTCATAAATTACAAGTAAAAAGGAATAGGGTTAATTCTCAACAAGAGGGAGAAAAACAAAATGTACCTGAAGATGATATTTTTATTCATAATATGGACTTAGATTTAGATATTAAGAATATCCGGTTTCCAGAAGATGAATAACGCATCTAAGAAAATGTACAATCCACTACATTAGTTGTTCAAGTTGAAGTCTTCTCCGACGAAGATAAGTTTTCTGTGCATAATGTTTTATTTGATAAATCTTCGAAGAAATTGAATTTTTAAAGAACCTCGAAGATAAAAAAAGGGAAAGTCATGGTCCACGATTGATACTAAAAACATGTTTCCTTTAAAATTATCCTCAATTCACAGATTCATAGGGGATGCATTGGACATTTAATTAATTAATATGGAAGAGGAAAATATCAAACTTAAGGAGAGACTCAAGGAATTGGAAGTAACTCTCATGCCCCCACCTATATTGGCTACCCCAGTCACCATGATACAACATGACATAATTCTTCGAGGAACTCCATAATCAAATTCGAGAGTAAAAGGAACTTCAAGATTAATCATTGCTACTCGACACTTTGTTGAAAATAATATAAAGAAAAGAATGTCACTCATTTTAGATTTATGGGACTTGGCGAAAAGTTTCTTTTCTCTCGGGCTCATAATTCAATACACTAAATAATATCTAAATGCAGATTTGAATAATGATGAATGATTCTTCATAGATGAAGTTGCTATGTTTGTAGAAAAAGTCTCGGCAATGACGGATCATAGGAGAAAACAAAAACATTTTCCCTCCCAGAGCTGTATGAAACAATTAAAGGCATGTTGGATTGAAAGAATAAATACATTAAAGGGGTTGTTAAATCAATTAAAATAAATATCATGGAAAAGACCGAGGCATACTCAAAGATTATTGGTTGGATATTGCGGGCTCCACTATTAAGGTTTTATATCCAAACTTAATCTCAAATTCAATGATCATGAAAAGAGAGCAATTTTAAGAGCAAGTAAAAAATTTGAATAAATCATCGGCCAAAATATTTGATACAATGGTTGAGTATACTTATGATGACATTGATAATGGGCTTGTTGAGTACACAAATAAAAATGAGGACATTGAGACTATATTGCAAAATTTATCTATTGACCATAGGGAAATTGAGAGTGAATTGTTAAGTCTCAAAGTAAAGCAATAAGTAATTGTTTCCCCATTAAGGGAATACATTCAATAATGGTTAAACAAAGCTATAACCAAGATTGTTGAATTTCCAATGGAAGTGGTTACAACCGGACACATAACCGCAATAGGAAAAGATATAAAAGGCACATCAACAAGAAAATGAAATAGAGATTCCATCATAGTAATTCCATGCTGATTACATACCTTCTTCCTTATCATATTTCATACAATTATATTTATTCTTTCATTGGAAAAGTATAACCTAATTCTGGTAACTTCCTCCTTGTCTTGTTTCCAAATTCCGTTGTTCGTGCTTCACTCCATGTTCTTCTCTTCATAGTATTTCTTGTAAATATTTTTATGGTCCACGAGATCCCCAATCCCATTCCATTAATGGACAAGCACCTTTAAATTTCAAGTATTGTAACAAACATTATTATTTTTGAGAAATTCTAGAGAACTAAGTTGAGATTGGTTTTGATTGTATTTTATAACTTTGAGTTATAAGTATAAGATATTTGAAGTCGATCTATCAAAATATTCTTTTGAACTTAATAAGTAGTACTCTTTCAAAGTTCTCTTGTTCCATTAGACCATTCCTTTTATTTGAATGTGATCAAAATTTTCATTAAACTGTGATGGATGTGAGGATTTTATAATTTTCTATATTGTGTGGTGTTTGGGGTTCCTAGTCTACCTCTCAATAATTCTCCATATATATATATATATATATATATATATATATATCTTTTATTTTTCATTATTTTTAAATTTTATTGAGTCATAAAGAATTGGATTTAGTCATTTGACAGTATCCCATATTATTTATGATACAAAATATTCAAAGAAAATCATAAGCCAAAGAGGAGTACCACCTCTTTAAAAACACAGGGGGATTCATATCCTCGTGAGGTTGTCATTTCGGTCCTTACATATTCAAACCTCAACACCAAGGAAAAAATTTCATCATGTAAATAGGACAAGGAGGGTCCAGTTAGGTTCTTACTCACATAGTAAATGCCGTGCTCACATATGTTGAGCCCATATTGAACTAAGACTCTTGCAATAACAAAGTATGAAGTAGAAATGTAGAGGATGAAGTCCCTTTTAAAGTATATGGGACTAATAAAGGGCGCTAAGGAAAGGACCCTTTTGAGCACATCAAAGGATTGCCGAGATTGAACATCCCATACAAATGGTTATTGGAACATAATAAATGAAAGAATGCATGGGTAGTGGTGGCATAGTATGGAACAAATCAACATAAGAAATTGGATTTCCCTTGTAGGATCTACAATTTGCATACATTGTGAGGGGGAGGAAGTTCAAAAATTTCCAGAACCTTTAGAGGATCGACAATGATGCCATATTTCAAGACAATGAATCCAAAAAGCCGACTACTGGGCACAAAAAAGACACACTTGAGGGGGTTCAATCATATGGTGTACTTTCAAAATCTAAGGAATATGGTTTGAAATTCATCTAAGTGCTACGACCTTTTCTTGGAACGAGCAACGAGATCATCTAGACAGGCCAAAATGAGATGGGCCAAGTCATGAAATCAATATGACATGGTGTGTTGGAAGGTGGTGCCATCATTTTTTAGTCCAAATGGAATAAATTTGTATGAAAAGGTACCCCAAGGGGTGGTGAAGGCCATTTTGTATTGGTCTTGTGGCCAAATACATACTTGGTTATAGCCAAAGAATCCTACCATGAATGATAAGACCTCATCCCCACACACTCTTCTTTTGACGAATTGGAATGACATTCATCCATGTATTTATGTAATGTTCAATGATGGTAGGATAAAGGACAATCATATCAGAATAGGACCAAGCGAAGATATCATGGAAATATTGGAAGAGGAAATTGTAGGAAGCAACCTCTTCAAGGGAACAACTTGCCCCTAAGAGGACATTTTCTTCGACACTAGGGGTATCATAGATGTTCACCTTAAAGATAGATGAAATGTTGGCCATACTCCCTTATTCAAATGCATCAAGGATCAGGATAGGATTTTTGAACCAATCGACTTGACCATGGCAGATAAAGTCTTTTGATTCAATAACATATTGCTCAGCGGGACGACACTGCTAGGGTAGAAAATAGGAACAATGATGCATATAGTCCTAAGTGTAATCTAGTGTCATGAGGTACTCCATGATGTCTTCATTAGAATGAAAAATAGGGATGTAAGAACCAATACAATCAGGTGAAGTGGTGAGGGATGGGGACGTGAACCCATTATTAATGCCATGGGAAAGAGAGAAATGGTTCACGTATGCTACATCGACAAAGTTAGATAGAATAATAGTGGAAGAGGCTTCCACTAATGTTGATATTGGAGGTACATGGGGCATGATATGGATGCTATGATGTACACCTGTGGAGAAAGGAATATTCTTTGACAATTTCAATCCCATGGAAGTTGACAAGTAGATAATTTTCATAGAATACTCATTGGTTTTCACTTCAGGGGGGTCAATCTCAATGATAGGTTGATGATTGTCTTAGGCATAGTTTTAATGATTAAGAGTGGGGTCATCTAATATTGGAGTTGGATATTCCTATATTGTGGAATTTGATTGACGAATGACCTCAAGGTAATCATGGAACTAGGGTAGTTAAGGATAATTATGATAATAATGGCCATAGGTGTAATACCCCTGTTTCCCCCAATTTGTAAATATAACTATAACTGGACAAGAGACTATGGCGGAATAAATATGTGTTAATGTTTGATTTGATGAACCTTTGTATAAAAGGGTCAATGTATGAATTTTCTATTATTAATAGAAAATGGTTATGTGTTGCACAACTGCTGAAAGGGGTGGATTTTTCTAAGATAAACCATGGATTCTATGAGAGAGATGGTGAGGGAAAAAAATAATGGTTGAGATGACCTTCACCAAACCAGTACCTACTAGGTGTAATTTCTCAACAGTCATCTAGCCTAGAAATGAATTATCGGTCAGGATGGTAGTTAGAAGGCCCTCCTCAAGATTTAATGAGGAGATGGGGAAGCGTACCCATCTATAAGGCTTCCATTCCTAACCACGAGTTAGGTATTCAGACCCACACAACCTTGTTGGGGAAGGAAATAAAGGAAGTAATTCAGGGGAAAAAGGCATATCTGCAAGGAAGCAGAGTAGAGAAAACAATCTCCAGAAGAGAAGAGAGCGTGGTTCTACTCTGGAGTTGAGAGGAAAATTGAGAAGCAAGCTCATTTTGGCTGTAAGAAGCCATGGGAAGGGTTTCTCTACAAGATGATGAACAAGGCTGATGAGTGACTGAGGAAGTGCTCATGCAGACCTCCTTGCTTGGAGTAGAGAAAACCGGTTTCCAAGTTTTTGTGGGAGGAGGAGAGTAACCTCTGTCCCCAGCTATCATTGAGAAAGGAGAAATAATCTCTCTCAAAGAATCATGGTCTAGCTCGGGGGTGGACAACGATAAATCTTTCAATAGTGGTTGTACTTATGGTTGGGTGGAAACAAGCACCCCTTTCAACAGTTTCTTCACATTTTCTAGTTTTGATAAATATTTGCATACTCTGTATAATACAATGGATGCGATGATTGAATCTCTGTGTTTATGGTTAATTTTTACAATGTTTGAACAATTATTAGAAATGCTCATTTGCTTCTATAAACTGCTATATATTTACATGGCCTTCGATTTACCTCAGTATAGCCACTAGAGAGTTATGGGATGTGAGTTCGCAGGAGAGTCGGGGTAGGATTAACTGAAATGCCTAAGTCCTGCCGACCCTTTTGAGTCTACCTTAGCAGGAATGTCAAGTTCAAATATGTGGAAGAAGGGCGCTTCCTTTAGAACTTTTACCCATGTGATCGAGCAATCATACCCATGGAATTAATAAAGTCTCTTCTAAAAGCTGAGTGTATCCCCTGAACCTTGATATGATTCTATATGACCCAGGGTCGAAAACCCTCGCTAAGACCAAAAGGAGTGAAGCTACTTTGGATTTGGGACTTCGAGTCTTATGACTTCCCAATCCTCAAAATGAGTCGAAGGCCGGAGTCGCGAATTGATGAGGGTCATGGATTTGGGAATTAAGTGGAGATATCTCTCATCTGTTAGATTGGACATAGGGAAGGGGTAACTCTAAGTACTTTGGCGAAGTTCCATTCGGGAGAATAGGGGTGGTCTCATGCCGAAACAACTGAATGTCAGAGTCACGAATTTAATCTGGACCGTTGAGAATAGAGGGACGCGTGTCCGCAGATCAATGGATATCCAAAATTTTAGGTATTTGGTGATATCATTATGTAGACATAAGGATGCACGAGTTTCCTCGAATCTCTGCAAACCAGAGTAAATCCTGGCCATGAATGCTAGGTGCATGTGGTGATAGATCAGGCGTGGTTCAGAGATTCAGAGCTTCAGAGAGGAAGATGGAAGACATACATTGAACCCCCAAATGATGAAGTTACAAAGTGATGTAGACCGTTGATCTAAGGACTCTGTTGAGAACCCCTCTTAACTTCCCAACCAGTTGGGACGCGTCGTGGAGCGATGTGTGGCCCCCTCTTGTCCCCTGTCAAATGTCGTTCATTGGACTCGAGTTTTTGGATGAGAGGCGACGTGGAAAAATATCCATTAGTCCGGAGATTTGGTACTCCATAGGAAATTGGACAAGAGTATTCAAGGTGTGAAGAATCCCAAAGTCACGAATGACAAATTAATTCTCAACCGTTGACAGGTAGAGGGCACATGGCGCTAGATTCGATAGTTTGGATACTTGGCTCTCTGGGGGATTCTCGATGTGATGAGTTGATAAACTCTAAAGCCTAGAGTTGTGAAGAAATGAGAGCCATGGATCTATGGATCTACGTGGATAAATATTGGCCATAAGATCTGAAGGAATTTGGAAGACCATTTGTCTAGAGTTGACGTGGCTCACTAACGTCATCTAGGGTGACGTGCACCCACAACTAAGGCACCACATGTCACCGGGATATGGAAATTTTGCAGACCTCTTATGCCTATTAGATCATGGCAAGTGTCATCCCTAAATGAGGACATGTGACACCCCTGGACCTCGCCACGTGTCCGCCTAACCAACGTGGTTAGTGATGCGACTGAGACTTCGAGAGTCCGGGACTTTGGGATTTCAAAATATTTGGGGTGTAGAATAGTAGAGGGATGTTCAAAGTCGATCGTCGAACGTCGAATGTTCAACCTCAACATTGAACGTCAAATGTCGATGTTCAACGTCGATCACCGAACGTCGAACATTTAACCTCAACGTCGAATGCCAAATGCTGAACGCCAAATGTCGATCTCCAAATGTCTAAGGCCACGTGGAGATATTTCGGGACACCAGGGAGTATGCGTGCAGTAAGAAAAGGGGCGTTCAACGCCAAAGGCTGAAGACCTCAACTAATAACACCCAGATAACTTCAAGAGGCAGTATCTTGCAAACCAAAGGTTGAATTAGAGTCGGTAACAGTCATTAGAAATATACGAACCAAGAGAAGAGGATGAATACCTTGAAGAGATGATTTGAGCGAGAAAAAAATTGATTCCCCATCCCTAGAAAGGGTATTTAGGTTTCGGGTGTGTTACAAATTGGTATCAGAGCATGTCAACAACACTTTACCTTCTTGGGCTCATGCACTAGTCACATAAAAATATTATTAGAAAACTTTATGGGATAACACCCTACCTTACCCCCTTCTATAAGAAACTTGTCCAAACCTCTACCGAAGAGAGGAACAAAAAATTCTACTGCTAATAGATGTTTTGGAAATATGCACTGTATGTTGCTAATGTTTCCAAATAAGGAATATGACTCCACTTTGCAATGATATGTGTTGTTCATGAATTGGTATATTAGTAACTAACAAAAAAAGTTTTATCAACACTCAAGCAGTCAGTGAACATCAAGAAAACTACAACGTAAGGGATGGTGACACACCATGATTTGGAGGAGAGCTCCCACAATAGAGAGGAAGAATCTGATGAAAGGAAGGTAGTGGAAGCCCCTCCATATTTGGCTGAAACTGTAAGAAGCCTCATGGCAGGATTATAGAGTTGCAAGGATGAAAATGAAAGGCTGATAAAGGAGCAGGAAAAACATACTAAAATTAATATAGTCCTACTACAAAGTCTATCAAATATACAAAGGCAACTGCAACATGGTCTAGCTTCCAGTCATGTGGACAAGCATCATATTACGAAAACCCCAAGTCCACTTGAGATACAAAAGTATGGTCTAGAAAGTGGCCACACCAGAAGGAGCACCTCAAGGAAGGCCCAAGACGGGGCTAAGAAACATTCACTGAAATATTCCTCTGAGGATACTAAAAAATCTAAGGAATATTCTAGTGGCAAAACTAGTTCCCATTCTCAAACGAGCGGAAAGAAGAGGAAACATTCCAAGAGTCATGACCCTGAAAAGTTAAAGATATCCAAACCACCCACCTTCGATGGAGAGATTAAGAAGAGGGAAGAAGCAGAAGTTTGGCTACTCGGCTTGAAGAAGTACTTCAGATTCCATGACTACTTTGAAAAATTAAAGGCTCAGATAACCATTTTCAACCTGAATGGGAAAGATTCCATATGGTGGGAGGACCTTAGGAATGTAAAAGGAATCCATGGGAAGGAATTGACATGGAAACAATTTGAGAAATACTTCAAGAAGAAGTATCTGTCAGAAAAGTACTTTGATTGGAAGACCAAGGAGTTCTATGAACTCAAGCTGGGACAACTCACCATAGATGACTATATCAACAAATGTCTCTAGCTGATGAGGTATGTGCCCTACATAAAGGATGAAAAATTAAAGATGCAACGATTTATTAGTGGATTACCTTAGTCCTACCGGGACAAAATTGAGTTTCATGAGCCAAATACTTTAGAAGATACTAGTTGAAAGGCAAGGTTATTCTATGGGCAACTCAAGAA
Source organism: Picea sitchensis (assembly GCA_010110895.2). Taxonomy (NCBI): domain Eukaryota; kingdom Viridiplantae; phylum Streptophyta; class Pinopsida; order Pinales; family Pinaceae; genus Picea; species Picea sitchensis. The sequence goes on along the minus strand of SNQJ01S0009740.1, from coordinate 30,369 downwards.
TAAGACATAACCCCATGTAGACTGGAAAAAGAAAAACAATTAGGGATTCAAAAAGAAGGGGTTTAAATCCTCAAGATTTAAGAACAATGGGAAGAGCTCTAGGATGAGCCTTCCTACCAGAAGTGTGTATCAACCAAATTTTCCATCCCAGAGTGGAAATAAACCATTTGGAGTAGTTCCAAGTAAGACTGATAACAAAAAGAGAGAACCCTTGAAATGTTGGGGTTGTGGAGAGGAAAATCTACCGAGGGACTATCTGCATAGGCAACATAATAATAAGAGGGTCTAAAACATCTAAGAGGATGCCACAGTCAACGATGTGGCTAGGAGCATGCCACAAATTTATGCATCCTTGGATAATAGACAAGCTGACCACCAAGCTTCAGTGGTAGAGATGGAAGGTACCATTTCCAACCATCATTTTTCCATTTTAATTGACCCTAGTTCTAATTTGAGTTATGTTGCCCCTCAAACTATTGAGAAATGTAAATTGCAACGAGTGAAACATGTTAAATCATGGCTGGTACAACTAGCCATTGGAACCAAAAGAAAAAGTAACATAGGTCATACCAGCATGCCAATTTGTTATAAGTGGATTACCCATCCAAGTCACCATAAACATACTTCCTTTAGGATATTATGACCTGTTGATTGGCATGGACTAGTTGGCTACCCATAAAACCAAGTTGGACTGTTACAGTAAAACTTTGGAGTGTGAAAATGAAGAAGGAAGAAGGGTAACCCTACAAGGGATTCAAAAGCATGTCTCAGTGAGGCAAATATCAGCCCTCCAAGTGAATAATTATTATAGAAAGGGATGCCCCTTGTATGAAATACAAGTACTGAACTTTGTTGAGAACAACAAACCCAACCTAGAGGAACATCCCATATTAAAAGAATATAAATATGTATTCCCAGAAAAGGTTCCAGGTCTACCTCCAAGAAGGGACATTGAATTTTCAATAGAACTTGTACCAGGAGTGATGCCAATGTCTAGAACACCCTATATAATGAGTACAACTGAGCTAGTTGAGCTCAAACTACAACTGAAGGAGATGTGGGACAAAGGCTACATTCAAGCTAGTGTGTCTCCATGGGGAGCACCAACCTTGTTTGTGAAAAAGAAAGATGACACACTCAGATTGTGCATATATTATAGACAACTCAATAAGATGACCATCAAGAATAAGTATCCCTTACCAAGGATCGATGAATTGTTTGACCAATTAAGGGGTGCTACAATGTTCTCCAAGATTGAATTGAGGTTTTGATACCATCAAGTCCGGATTAAATATGAAGACATCCACAATACAACCTTTAGGGAAAGATATGGTCGCTATGAATTTGTGGTGGTGCCAATTGGGCTTACCAATGCACCAACCACTTTTATGTGCTTAATGAATAACATAGTGAGAAAGTTCCTTGATAGATTTGTGTTGGTTTTTATTGATGATATCCTAATATATTCCAAGAATAGGGAAGAGCATGAAGAACATATCAATCTATTACTCCAAGTACTAAGAGAACATCAACTCTATGCTAAGCTTAGTAAGTGTGACTTTTTCCAGAAACAAGTCCATTAATTAGGCCATGTTATTTATGAGGAAGGAGTGGTGGCTGATCCTGACAAGATTAAAACCATCATGGATTAGCCCACCCCAAAGGATGTATCTGATATTATATCCTTTATGGGCCTAGCAGGATACTATAGGAGGTTCATAAAGGGATTCTCCAAGATTGGTTTCCCAGTCACCTCCCTTCAGAAAAAAGGGAGTTTAATTAATTTGGACATCATAATGTGAAGAAATATTTCAAGAGATGAAATACCTTCTAACCAATGTTCCTGTGCTGAAGTTTGCAGACCCAAACAAGGAATTCCTCGTGTGTACATATTCCTACAAGGAAGGGCTCGAAGGAGTCCTTATGCAATAAGGACATGTGATTTGCTACGAATCCAGAAAATTAAATGAACATGAAGTAAATTATGTGATCCATGATGTGGAATTGGCTGCCATAGTGCATGCTTTAAAAATGTGGATGCATCACCTCTTATGTAGAAGGTTTGTGCTTATGACAGACCATAGTGGGTTGAGGTATTTGTTTGACCAACCAAAACTCAATGTGAGACAAACTAGGTGGATGGCTCTCCTTAGTGAGTTTGATTTTGAAATAAAACATATCAAAGGAAAATAGAATAGGGTGGCTGATTCCCTTAGTATAACTATGAAAGTGGTTCACTTGGAAGTTGTAAGTGCTAGTGAATCAGACATCAAAGAGAGAGTCAAAAGTGCATAATAAACAGATGCATTTTTCAAGACCGTGACATCATACCTAAAGCAAGAGCCCACATGGATGAAGTACAAAGGCTATTAGATGATTAATGATGGCATGCTAACTCACAAGGGTAGATTATATATACTGAATTATGACGACTTGAAGAGGTTTATAATGGATGAACTACATAAAATACCATATACTGGTCATCCTGGTTATCAGAAAATGATCACGACCACTAGGAAACTATTTTGTTGGCCTGAAATGAAAAAGGACATAGATGATTACTTAGCTAAGTGCCTAGGATGTCAACAAGTCTAGGCAGAGCACCGACACCCAGTAGGGCTGTTGGAGCCCCTACCAATTCCCGAATGGAAATGGGAAACCATCTCCATGGATTTGATCATAGGATTAGCAATATCAACCAAATAGAACGACACCATCATGGTAGTTGTGGACAAACTGAGAAAGGCTGCTAACTTCATACCCATCAAGTCAACTTGCAAGGCAATAGATATTGCCAGTATTTTCATGGAAGAGATATTTATACTGCATGGAATGCCTAAGGAAATTATATTCTAAAGAGATACAAAATTTACTTCAAACTTCTCAAAGTTGCTCCTTAGTACAACCTATCACCCTCAAATTGATGGGAAGACAAAGGGGGTAAACCAAGTGTTAGAAGACATGTTGAGGATGCATGTAATGCATCAACACAAGAAGTGGGAAGACTACCTACCACTAGTAGAATTTTCCTACAACAATGGCTATCAAGAGTCATTAAAAATGAGCCCTTTTGAAGCCCTATATGGAAGACAATGAAACATTCCAATTAACTAGAGAAACCCAATGGACAGAGTTACAATCGGGCCAGATATGCTAAAGGAAATGGAACAACAAGTAATTCAAATCATACAGAATCTGAAAATATCCCAAGATAGGAGAAAGATCTATGCAGACAATAAAATGACTCTTAGAGAGTTCAAAGTAGGCGATCATGTGTATCTCCGAGTTAGACCCAGGAAAAGATCTTTGAGGATGGGATCTTGTGCCAAGCTGGAACCTCAGTATTGTGGAACCTTTGAAATTTTGGATAGAGTGGGACTAGTAGCCTATAGGCTAGAACTTCCTCCCATAGTGAAGGCACATAATGTTTTCCATGTTTCATTATTAAATAAGTATGTACATGATTGTAATCATATTATTGACCGTGATTCAAGTGGAACTAGGGGGAGATTCTTGCCAGAACCCCAATGCATAATAGCCAACATTCCTGTGAGATATTGTTTTTGTGTGATTTGTGTGAAAAGACATAACATACTTATTTGATGACTTAGGGAGGTTAACATGCACAACCGATATGGAATTGATGTGGTCTATATAATCAACATTCTAAAGTTCTTTGAGTTTTGAGAGCCTAGGACAATTGTAAGTAGAATGGGTAGGGATATCGCATAAGGAACATGGAGGTATGGAATTAGATGCCGTATTTTGGGTGTCCATGGCTTGTTTAGTATTTTCTATCCCCCCTTTTTCAATTCCAATCCTAGATTATGTTGGTTGAGGTGGGGCCTGCATAGGTTCCTTAGGGGCTACAGGGGTCATTGGTATCGATTGAACAAGATTCAAGGCCAAATATGGAGTTGTTGTTGCGGGTTGAAGAGCACTCAAGAGTGGGAGGGGGATTGTTGTGCTGCTTATATGTTTAGTATAATGCACTCATTAATTATCAATCCAGGATTCGTAATAAATAGAGTTACAAGACACCAGTAAGAAAGGTAATTCTAATGTCACGAGTATAGAACTATTCTAGATTATGTATGCTGGAAACAAATCAAACTAGTAGATTGAAACACACTTTGGTTGTCTTTCATAGAGAGGCTATCTACTCGATTATGGCACATGCAAGTATGAGATGGAGTTCTTTTGACAGATCAACTCTGCTATCTGACCCAAAAAACTAACTATGCAATCAAACTTCTGAAAGGGAAATCACACATCAATCATCAAGACATAGCATGGGTAGTTCAACAGTCAATATACTGAGTATGTTGTGGTTCACAATGTGCTGTTGTGAACTTCACTAGTTCTCCTTCAAATATGTTTGACTACTACTGCCAACATTCATGTCCATGAAAAAAAATCAAATTCATAAAAGCAGAAACAAAGCATATGCAAAACAGAGTGAGTAAAGATCTCTAAGCAATCATATAATTGAAATCCTAGTCTAAACTATACTGCTATCATCTGAAAGAATTAAAGCTTCAACTAA
>SNQJ01S0009740.1:0-17324 GCA_010110895.2 Picea sitchensis | reverse complement strand
CATGGTTGTAATCTCTCTTTCACATTTAATATGATATAGTAATATGATTCTTTCCTATAAAGCTTGTTGTGTTTTATTGTATGATTCCTTGATCACATACATAGGTTTATATTGAGTTTATGCTATTACTATCACTTTGGTTGTTTGCGTTCTTTTGCAGGATCATCATTGTATGAGTGTTGGAACAGAGCTAGGATGGCGATAGTGAGAGGAAGCAGCGTTTAAATGGTATGTCACCTATCCCTCTTTAATTAGTAAATTCAATATTTAAAACTTAAGGAAAGCGTCATGTTCTGGTGTGTTTTGTTCTAGATCTAGGTGGATCTAGGGAGATTAGTTAGTGTCCGCACCTACCGATTTATCCAATAATAGTTTCCTTTGTGAGCTTCCTAGATCTTGAGGAATATTTTTTGTGATAAGATGGATGCCCAATTGAAAAAAACTCCCATTTTTGCCACTGTATGTACCATCGTTGTCCATTCCTGCTTGAAATGTACACAATTCTCTTCCTTGTACAATCTACATATTGTGGTGATTAGTAGCTTATACAGAGGCTTGAAATACGAGGTATTATATACACTGTCGATCTTAGAAGTAAACAGAGTCCCCTCATAAAACCACTCCTGAATGAGTTCGAGTGGCTTTGTATTTTCCACCATAAATATCTCCAAGAATCCAACGTTCAAGAACACCAATGGCTTTGGAATCTTGTAAATTATGTGGAAGTTGTCTGGATTCAGAGGAGCAATGAAAGTCCCTTTTATGTTGGTCATAGTTTACGTATTTGTATGGATAGTCTAATATGCCCATATTGGTACTTCGTTGTATGGCAGAGCTACGGGCTGAGAAAATATGGTATGCATATCCCTCTTTTGTATGTTCCAGTACACATTGAGTTCAGGTTTGTTCCCTAGAAATTATCCATTGCAGAACATACTTTATATTTCCTCCCATGTGTTACAACCTTGGATACCTGTGAAGTGACTCATTTCAGATATCACCATCGCATCTGATTTTCTCGCTCGAGGTGCCATTATTACTTGTGGAGTTTTGTTTCTACATTCTAAGGCTCTAGTCATTTCTTTGTTCATGCATCCTGTAAGATTTAACAATTACACAAGTCCTTCAATTTATCAGATGCATAGTTCAAATCAAGAATATCAATCATTTACCCCGAGAGATATGAATCATAAATATTAATTCATAGTACACCCTTAGCCTTTAATGTTCAATCTTGTGAATGATCGAGTCTCCAACCTATATTTGACTTGTTAGCCGTCCAAAAATAAATGCAATTAAAAGTAGTAATTATGTTTTCATGCGGGAAAAGGAACATGATCGAGGGAATTTCTCAAAATGCAAGTTCATGGAGAAAATACCTTCATGGCCTAGAGCTTCACGGGAATGCGACGTGCAGTGAGATGGGGAATCGCATTTGGTAATTTTGCATGATTTGTCGTGAAGCGATATCCTGCATAAGTGTGCACTTTGTGGTCTACGGGTAATTACAATACTTTGGCAAATTTATATCTTTTCCATGAGCTTCCTGCGAGCAGTTTCCCATGATATTGCAGCAAATAGTTGGAAATGCTCAAAAAAAAATTATAGGGACTCATCGTGGTGTTTCTTTCTGTGGTAGTGCTACATGGTGATTGGATAACATGTACGCATTAAAATAGGTTTGTGGTGTGTTAAGGATCACCATTGATTTTGAAGGTCAGGGATAATATTTTGTGATAGGTTAGGTGGGATGATTTAAGGGATGCTAGGTAAGTTCAATGATTGGTAAAACAAATGGAGCACCCTTACTGCTCATGGTAGTCTAAACCTTAGAGAATAGTATGCCTTGAGTATTAGGTATAAATTTAGATGAGGGGGGTTCCCATTTTATTTCCTAAAGTAGAAAATTAAATGGGAATTGTTGTGGGTACAACATGACCTTTTCCATTACCATATTTATTGGCCTTTGAAATTCACTATCCATCAATAATGTTATCATTTGTAAATTCATTATTGATAAAGGCACATCCACATGCATCATGACATACCAATTCTAGAAGACGTTAGGCTCTCCAACACTTGTCCCATCTACAATATCCCTTCGTGGGTATGATGGTCGACCCTCTCAACCTGAAGTTATTTATCATAACTGTCTCGTCTAATTGGGAGGGAAGGAAGTGTGCATTGTCATTGAAGTTATAGATTCCCCTTTGGAATATAACAACCTTTTAGGTCATGCCATGAAGTTTTTTTCCTCCTTGGTATTTTGTAAGATGATCTTCTTCCATAATGTACCAAGTTTAGCTCCAGATCATGCCTAAGACAATTGTTGGATGTTTATTGAATCATAAATTTTTTAGCAAGGCTATGTTAGGACAGTTTGTTATTGCTTCATCCTCATGCACTTCGTGTCATGAGGATGAAGCTTAAAATATGTAACCAAATAATTAAATTTGACAATTCACTGATTTGAAAACGATTTCACCTCCTTGTGTTTCACGACTAAGACTGTTTAAATAGTCATGACAAGGATGGTGGAGGTAGTGAGAGTTAGCATAACACAGCATGTGAAATAGCATTACATATTGTAGAACATATTCTAGGTGAAGATTAATAGAAGGACATCATTTATCTCCATGTCTTGATTGTCTATGATTGAATGTGAGTTGAGTTTTTAGCATAGTTTGATTCTATGTTTTGAAGTTTGAGTAAGAGTAATGTGTGGGTTGAAAGAAATCTTACTGTAGACTCCAATCGATGACCTGTTGAAGTGGAAAGGGCCCACCACCCAACAAAGGTCAGCATCTTTGTAGATTAGTATTAGCATTTGATTTCAATAGTGTAAATGTTAGATTACTTGAAGCTTTAATTCTTTCAGATGATACAAGTATAGTTTAGACTAGGATTTCAATTATATGATTGCTTAGAGATCTTTACTCACTTTGTTTTACATATGCTATGTTTCTGCTTTTATGAATTTGATTTTGTTTCATGGATATGAATGTTGGCAGCAGTAGTCAGACATATTTGAAGGAGAACTAGTGAAGTTCACAACAACACATTGTGAACCACGGCATACTCAGTATATTGACTATTGAACTACCCATGCTATGTCTTGATGATTGATGTGTGATTTCCCTTTCAGAAGTTTGATTGCATAGTTAGTTTTATGGGTCAGATAGCAGAGTTGATCTGTCAAAATAAATCCATCTCATACTTGCATGTTCCATAATGGAGTAGATAACCTCTCTCTGAAAGACAACCAAAGTGTGTTTCAGTCTGCTAGTTTGCTTTGTTTCCATCATACATAATCTAGAATAGTTCTATACTCGTGACATTAGAATTACCTTTTGATTGATGTGTGATTTCTCTAAGTTTGATTGCATAGTTAGTTTTTTTGGTCAGATAGTAGAGTTGATCTGTCAAAGAAATCCATCTCATACTTACATGTTCCACAATGGAGTAGATAGCCTCACTGTGAAAGACAACCAAAGGTTTCACCGCTAGTTTGCTTTGTTTCCATCATACATAATCTAGAATAGTTCTATACTGATGACATTATAATTACCTTTCTCACTAGTGTCTTGTAACTCTATGGATTTTGAATCCTGGATTGATAATTAATTAGTGAATTTTACTAAACATATAAGTAGTACAACATTTTGGCACCAAGTATCAAGGAGTTGCAAACGAGCAGGAAGTTATGATTTTTAGCTTAGATTGTTTGCATAGTTTTTGAATGCTTTTAAAAGGCTGTTTGAGGGAGGAGGATAAAAAGTTCAAGACATGAGTGAAGAGCCACACCTAATAACTAGAGTGGGGTTCTTCCTGGGCTAGGTTGCCTCTTACCTTCTAGATAGAATTAGGATTTCAATTCAGCTTAAGAATCAAATTTCCATTTTATGCATATATATATAGATATAAGGTAGGTTTGTGTTTCCTAAAGATTCAAAACAACTCTACTCAATCCAACCTATTAATCGGGTGCAGAAAAATTTAATTGGGAGTAGGCAATTCAAGGGGACAATGAGAGAAGGAGAACCTAAAATGGAAGAATCAAAGATTAGCGAAAGGTAATCGTGAATCATAAACATTTAGTGAGACACGGAAAAATCCAAATAACCATCTATCAAGGAATGAAGGTAAGAAGGAAATGCAACCACTGATACTGATACCTTTGGGTTTCCAATATTTGATATTTCTAGAAACATCAACATGAAAAATATCCCACTATCATCACTACCCACTTTCAGAGGTATGTCAACTCAAGATCTAGATTTATTTTTATTCGAAGTTTGACATATTATGTAGAAGTTACACCACTCCTATCGATGCCCAAAACTTAATCTCTTTCCGCTACAATGAAATATTCATCCTAAGATGGTTCATGAGCTTAGGAGAAAATACAATCCTCTCTCTTGGGATCAGATGAAAGACACATTTTTTATAGAAATACCAAGACTATTGTAAGGATAATGCTAAAAATGACATTTTTTAAATGAAGCAAACATAAGATGAAAGCCCCTAAGACTACTTAGAAAGGTTCTTAAACAACTATCGAATCAAAATTATTCACCACTGACCCAGCTGTAGTAAGAACTGGATTCTTGAAAGGTCTTAGAGATGACTACATAGAAGTTTTAAACTTGTTGAGTCTGTGGAGATGACACTTCAAATCCTTTGGCAGAGATCAAATTATTAAAGAAGATACTCAAGAGGACAAGCTAAACAAGCAAAGGACCAAGAGATTCTTTTAGCAAAAATACAAAACAAAGCTCAAGTATTGTCACCATAACTGAGTTAGGAAACTTATTGAAGAACTTTAAAAAAAACATCTTAAGCACAATAAGTAACCAAGAAGCAAAGCTAGATACCCTAAAACTATAAAAGAAACAAGAAGAAGAGGTTTCTTTAGCACATTTTGTCATAGATGCTGAAAGAAGCACGTGCTGAGAAGGAATGCCCATTAAATGACATAGAAATATGCGGTCTGTGTACACTAGAACACCCCACATCTCGAAAGTATCCGGGATTTTATCCTCGAAGCATAAGCCATGTATAGGGAGGAGGAGTCTCACAAGAACAACAATACCCTTCCTCCAAGACCTTGGAGAGCCCAAACCCCAATACATTTTATGACCCTAATGCACAGAATCAGCAACAATGGGGTCCTTCCTCAATGACCTATCCACAATGGACTCCTCAGCAAGCTCAAACTCCAACCTGGCAACAAGGTTGAGGGGGACCTGTGTATGGAAATCCCTCTAATTCCTACATATCCACGTGATCTCCTAAACATTTCCCAATTACTGGTTTTGGATTCAACTCTACCACATATGCACCTTTACCCCACCTCCTATACAAAGAAAGAATTTACATAGGTCCCCTTGAACCCTAACCAGCAGAAACAAGAACCTATAAATGTCAATCAATATCCACAAAACCAAGATAATCTACAACCCTCCAAACCAACAAAGAATCCAGCCCAATCCCTAACCCTCATTAATCTAACCACCCACTCTAAGTAAAAATATTAATTCCAAACCTTTCCTGTTCCTATGAAATTCAACTATGATCGGGGAGTTGTAAACCAATCAGATCCTACAATAATAATTCAGGAAGAAATGATAACATTACCAAGAAGAAAACACTCAAACCACCCTCAAAAAGAAGAGACTTCCTCCTATTCCACCACTTCTCAGCCTATACGAAAGTAATTCCCAACAAGTTAATCTTCCCAATTCCTACTCAAATACTATTAGTGAAGAAACCCGACCAATCTTTGCATAGAGATATAGAGGATGAATTATGAAATATATGTATAAAAATACCTCTCCTACAAGCCATTAAGGATATCCATATATATGCTAGTAAAATCATAAGGGATATTTATATTAAGAAACCAGGAAGTAAGAAGAAGGAACGTCCCCTTGTTCAGGTGGTTGGACAATTATTTGAATTTATTTCCTCTAAATGCCATATAAATATAATGATCCTGGAAACCCAGTAGTCACTGCTGAAATTAATGGTATTTCTACCAAACACACTCATTGATTTGCGTACAGTAATTAATGTATCATTCCTTTTGATACTATGCAAAAGATCCAAATCAACCAGATAAGACCAACCCAAACCATGATAGAATTGACAGATAAGTCATTCATTAGCCCCACAAGAAGTCTAGATGATGTCACAACCACTCTAGCTTCTTGGGAATATCTAGTGGAATTTTTAGTCATCTATTCTAAATCATCCTCCAAACCAGACACTGGTGGTTCTTAGTCACCTTTGGTTAATACAAAGAATGCATTTATCAGTTGTCGGTCTGGTGAGATGTCTATATCCAATGGCACACATAGCCAAAAACTTGTTCTTTTCCCTCCCGCCTAAACCTGACACAGAAATGGCATGTTTGGTTGAAACCCTATGGAGAGGAAGATTGCATCAAAAATCTGTTAACACTTGAATAAGTAAGAGGAATGAAAGAATAATTGAACAGAACAAGTCTTAAGTTTATTTTTGTCTGATACAAATTGCATTGAATACCCGATGTCTTTTGCAAAATTGTCACATATGTTTTCCGAATTTCAACAAACTTGGCACCTCGATATCACTCAATTATATACTTATCACCAGCTTCCTCAGAGAAGGAAGAAACTATTGAACTTAAGGAGATTAGTCTGTGAAAAACCTTTGTATATTAACTCTAGTTTGGAACCAGAACTAAAAACGCAAGTAATTGAAATGCTCTAAAGACAATTTGATTTTTCCTTTGTATGGGATTATGCATTACGAAAGGAATTCACCCTCGACATTACGCACACATCATATCTATACTAATGACTAAATCAGACTAGTTAGACAACCTCAACCAAGGATGAATCCATCCCTCAAAGATATTGTAAAAGAGGAACTGCAAAACTCTGCCAATCTCATACCCCATTTCAGATAGTCAATGGTTGTCCCCACTTGTCATAGTTCCCAAGAAAATGGTAAGTGGAGAATATGTGTAGACTTCAATGAGTTGAACAAAGCCACCCATAGGCTTATTTTCCCTACCATTTATTGATCAGGTACTTGATACCCTGTCCGAAAAGAAGTATTTTCTTCCCTGATGGTGTTTATGGTTATAACCAAATACAAATAACACACGAATACTAGGAGAAGACCACTTTCACCGCATTTCCCATGGGGCACATATGCTTATAGGGTTCTCTCTTTCGGACTTTGCAATTCCCCACCCACTTTTCAAAGGGTTTTCCTAGACATTTTATATGACTTGACCAATGATTATGTGGAAGTCTACATGGATGACTTTTCTGTCCATGGAAAAGACTTCTAGGAATCTTTGACCAGCCTAGAAAAAGTCTTGATTAGGTGTAAAGAAACTAATCTTTCCAAGTAATGAAAAGTCAAAAATGATGCCCACTAAAGGCATTGTTTTGGGACATCACATTTATGTTTCTGGAATGAGAGTTGATCCGCAAAGGCTCTATATTATCACACAAATCGTAATACCTTCCTCACAAAGGAAGTTTGCATCTTTTTAGGACATGCTTTGCTACTATAGAAGATTCATTCTCAATTTTACAAGCCTAGCTACCCATTTATTCAAGTTATTATCTAAAGAAGCCTAATTTAATTGGGATGATGAATGCTAAATATCTTTTGAGATTCTTAAATAGAAATTGTCAATCACTCCTTAGAGTTAAGAGGACCAAATTCGTCCCTTCCTTTTCATATCTCAGACGATGCCTCTGTGACACATCCCTTGGGGTTGTTCTTGGACAAAGGGAAAATCAAATACCTTATGCTATTTACTTTGTCAAGAAAAAATCATTTCCACCGAAGTTAATTATAATGTCACAGTAAAAGAATTGCTAGTTGTGGTCCATGCTATCAATAAATTTTAGACAATTATATTATTGGTGATATCAAGATTTTGTACACACTGATCGTTTACCATCAAATTCTTAATGAACAAACCTCTAACAAACCTAGATTATGCAGATGGTTGTTATTATTATAAGAGTTCAATATCAACATTATTGATAGACCTCGTAAGGATAATCTTGTGGTTGATTTCTTATCTAGAATGATTCATCTCAGAGATAACGCATCAAAGAGAGAAGATAACTTTCCCTCATGAAAAATTGTTTTCTATTTCTACATTTACTCCTTTGTATGTAGATGTAGCTAACTATCTTGTGACAGTGAAGATGCCTCAAAAATTGTCTCCCAGAGAAAAATAGAAAGTAATTCAAATAAGTGCAAATTACATGTGTCACAAAGATTGCCTCTACAAAACAGGACCAAATTTTGGTAATCAGGAGATGTGTAAGGGAAGATGAAATTCATGATATTCCGCAAGCCTGGTATGATGGTCCTTGTGGAGGACACTTCATTGACAAGAGGACCACTTACAAAGTTCTGCATCCGTTACTGGCCTCATATTTTCAGATATGTTGAAACCTATGTATCTGATTGTGATGAATGCCAACAAATGGGTAAGCTTCATTTCACGAGACCAAATGCTACTCCAAGCCCAAGTAGTTATCGAGCCTTTGGAGAAATGGGCATTAGATTTTGTAGGGGCCCATTAACCCTACATATAAAAAGAAAAGTATACTTGTATGCACCGACATGTGACTATGGGTTGAATCAAAAATTTACTAGCTGCAAGTGAATAATCAGTGGTATATTTCCTTTTTAACGACATCTTTACTATATTTTTTGTACCTCAAGAAATTGTGACTAATCATGGAACTCAATTTACCTCTAATATAGTCAAAGTCAAGCATGCACGAAGCATTCAAATCAAACATGTGAAATCGATCACGTCCTACCATCCACAAGAAAATGGACAAGTAGAATCAACCAAATGTGCTATTGAGTCCATTCTACCAAAACAGTACAGCTACACCAAAAGGATTGGGATGACAGATTACTAGAAGCCTTATGGGTTTATAGAATCACCTGAAGGAATACAACGACATACACTTATGAGTTGGTGTATGGGAAACAAAGTTTCTTCCCATAGAATTTAGATCAAAACCTTCAGGACTGCATTACAATTTGGCATGAACTTGGATGAAGCCAAAGAACAAAGACTCTTGCAGCTTAAAGAGTTAGACTAAATCAGGCAAGAAGCACTTCAAAGAACTACCCCCATTCAAGAGCGTAGAACAAAATGCGTTTATTGCCATCTCAAAGAAAAATTTAACAAGGATTAGCCCTACTGTATGATAGTAGATTCAAGAACTCCAAAGGTAAGTTAACTACTCGTAAGTTAACTACTCGTTGGATTGGACCTTACAAAATTGACACTGCCTATGATAATGGTTCAATCAAGACAAAGACAATTGATTTTTAACAAATGCATAACATTACTTGTGAATGGTCATTGGTTGAGAATTTATAAAAAACCCCTATCAAAAGAGGAATATTCTAACCTTCGTGATAATAATAATTCGAGATGTGTGTGATCAAGAAAGAAGGAGACCTTCCTAACGATCCACATTGGATTGATTGGTTTATTAGAAACTTTGGTACATAGGTGTGGATCGAATTATGTTAATGTCGGGCTGCAACAAGGATCTTTACCCCTTTTTTGTTTTACTTTCGCAATTTTTTTATAAGTAGATTTCTATAATTTATTTGATCCTTCACAAAATTGCTAAACATCAGTTTGTAGTCATAAAAAATATTATGTTCTTCTTCAGTACCATAAATCCTATTCTAGTCCAATACCAGTCCGGTACCAGAAGTCTATCCTTATACAATACTACCAGGACACATCACCTAACTGACAAGGAATGCTACGCATATTTCAAAAATCTTATGTCAATTATGAAGTATGAAGCCATGCAACAACCATCTTTGCCGGAACCAAGAAGAAGAATGCAAAGATCAAATGGCACTCTTTGTGAAGCAATTATTTCTTTTGGTTTTGTTTCTAGCTAGAAGGAAGTATCTTTAACTTCTTTTGGTTCTCATAAGAAGCTAGAAGTATCTTTAATTTATTTTGGTTTGTTGCTAACTGGAAGGAAGTATTTTAATTTCTTTTGAAAAAGAAGACATAATCTTTACCTATGATTATTCAAAGAACCATAATCTTCTTCAAAGACTAGAAGCTTCCTTTGTCCAGTATTTTGGCATGATTAAAGGACAAAAATTATTGCTTCACAAGTAACTATCTCACCCTAACTAGACTTCAATAGTATTCATTGGATTATATTTACTAAAGAGCAACATATGAGTATATGAACACTCTCTATCATGAGCACACTAGGAAAATTTTTATGGAAGAGGATGTATCAGCACCCTAAGGAAACTTTGTAATATTCTTTTATGGACAAACTCAAACAAAATTATACATATGAATCACTCTAAAGAAATAACGTGCATAAAAAGTTTATTCTTCCTTCAGACAAATCTTTAAAAAGACATTCAAAGAAGAGAATATACATTTCAACCCACCATCCTACCAAAAGGTTTTCAAACGAGCCTCCCCTATCACTGCAAAAGCACTCTTTAACAAAAAACAAAATAGGTGATTATGGACAAGCAGCTCTAATGGAAAAAGGGTTTAAGAGACTAACCCACCGGGATACCTAATGTGCTCCATCATACTGGTAATCGGTCTCTAGGGTATGAGACTAGGGCAAACCCATCACAGTAATCGAACATGCCTCATATAAATGGGGCATTCGCCTGGGAAGGATCTCTCACTAATTATCACAACTACCCCACTGAAGTATCACAGTTTGTCGCAAAGTAAGGTTCCCGCTGAGAAATGTCTCATCTATACTTGCTTGATTGAAAAATCATTTTTTTTCATCTAAAACATGAACACTATAAGCAAAGGTCACTATTGGCATTTATGAGATACAAACTCCGGATTAATAAGCAACATAATTACTACAAGAAGATGTCCATTTGAGAATTACCCTGTCAACTTTACCGTCAAGCATCTAAAGCTCTACATTACCTTAAGAAGGAAACTTCTTAAGAGTGGAGCCCTAACTAGGGAGTCTAATTTACTTATACTGTGAAATTTATCCATATAATCTAATGATAGTAAATCTCTAAAGCAAGTTAAGTTGATCTCGGTTTCTTCTGGAAAAAATATAAAACCTCCTTGTTTTCACCGTTGAATGCTACAATTTTGTCAATAAGTCATCAAAAGAAAGGAAAATTCAATTTTTAGGCATGTGATCATATGCTAGGTGATAAATGTACTCTAGAATTTGATTTGGTTTCTTTTATCTTATCATATTTTCTCCATTATGACATGAAAGTGTTGAATCTTTCTCCTTGCATAAGGATATGCAACATCCTTGGCATTGGGGAAGGTCAAAGATCTCCTTCAAAACTCTTTTTCAGAATCACATCTCACCTTCGGAAACTAGTATGATCACTCCTACAAACCTGCCGTAACCAAACACAAAAGAAGATAAGCACAGAATAAAGAAGTACGGGAAATTCCAGTACTAAGCTTCCAGAAAAAATCCATCCTAAAAAGATGAATTCCGACAATCTACAAGCAGTCGCATATACTATGGGTATTGATCATACAAAGGTAAAAGCAAAGGTAACATGATATTTATTTTCCTTACTCATAAAACTACAATAGGTATGAAAATATATACTTGATCTTATGACCTTAGTATTAAAAACCATGCACCTATCCTCATAAATTCCATATGCCTTAACTTAATCAATCCTCTCATAACGGTTCTCTCCTAAAAATGGCTGAGGGCAAAATCACATCAAAGCATGAATAATATGAAGCATGTCTAGTAATGATAGGTCATGAATGTACTTCATCCTTAAGCAAATCAAAAACTTATCTTGTGTCATGAGCCATGATCCAACATCAAATTCACCACTCGTAAGTCCAATCACCTATCCCAAATGATGCTTTGACACCCAATGCCTTGTCCTCGCCACATTACTATCGGTAGAATGAAATGGCTTATCTGGGTGGCTTAAGCTATCCGTGATAAGCCCCATTTGGTCTTAAATTTTTCCCATGCATCCTTACTTAAACTTACCATTCGAATTATCGATGTCATCACCATATTTCCCCTATCATTACCTTTATCCAGTTCTGAGCCTACTCCTCTCTGCGATATCCAGTACCAAAACCCTTACGCTCATAGTTGACTAAACTCTTGTGCTACAGCCCTCGACATTTTCTCACAATTTATAACGATGGTCGTAGTAGACATGAACCAGCCTTCCAAATTTATAGAGAGACCTGAGGAGTTTCAACTGTGTAGAGAGAAGTATGCTGGATCGTGGGATGGATGCCATTTTGGAGAAATTCACAATGCACGAAGACATCTCACTTAATTTATTCAAAGCCACATGGAGAGATTGTGCATATAGGAAATCTGCAACTAACAATCAATAAAACAACCTTAAGGGAGGTCACATGGATATCTAAATGTGAGGAGCCAAGTATTTCAAAGGGTAGGTGTTACCTCGATTTAATACATTTTCTTGTAGGTTCTTGACCTCTTTCATAAATATTTTGTTCATTTTTCTCATAAATATGAATCATTTTCTCACGCTTTCATAAAGTTTGGATTGAGGAAGGAAGAAATGGTTCTAATCAACATTTATCTATTTGTAGACCTCATCATCCTTCAAATTATGATATTCTAAGTTCAAATCACTATTGAAAGAGCTCCCACACAGTTTTGGGGAATTTTCCTCATTAAAGGCTTGTGTATTATAAGGATTTTGTGTAGGTGCATCAAGTTGGTCAAAGATCATTCCTTCGAAGTATGTGGACAAGTCGATCTTCTCAAATTTTCCAAGAACAAGGCCAAGCCCAAAGCGATATGCTCTTTACACGATCATGTCAAACTCATGTTCAAATACCACCACAGCTGCAACAAAGCCTTTGCTACTGCTGCTGATAATAAAGACCATTGAAGGAGGGACGATGATAACATGTTTATCTTATCATCTCTGCGATTGTATTCACAAGACACTTTTTAAAGTTTCTTGCCTCTTGTTTTAGGGATCTCCAAAGCCTAATGGTCAAACACCATGTGTCTTGATCAGTTCTATTTCTATGCACCCAGTTAAAGAATGTATTCCACAAATATAAATTCAAGCAAGATTTGGCACACCAACTCATCAATCAGTTATGATTCATCAACAGAAAAGGGTACGGAGTATGGGAATTGAAAAATACAAGAATGCTCTCTAAAAATGCAATCGCTTGTTTTTCAAGATCACAACTTACAGCAATGAATTCATGTGAATCGATTGATATCAAAGTGCCAGAAATGATTTCTACCGGAATGGAACTTCCACCGAGATGATGAAATAGAAATATTGGGCGCATGTAAATCCGGTCTAGGCATGGCCATCAAGTGTTGAAATGTTGAGTTCCATTCCTGGGACATTTGTCAATCATTGTTTCCATACGGTTATGTGGATGTGTTGTGCTCTTTCGCAGGAAGACTGTGAATTTCGTCGAAGTCTGCCACATACTGGCTTCAACAAATTCTCAATAAATATCTCCTATTCGATAGATATTCAAAGCCCAATAGTCTGTCAATTCCCATCACTTTCCACATAGTCAAATTTCGACGCAAATTTCAAGGAGATGAAGTTGAATCTTGAAAAAAACTAAGATCTAGGTTTTGTGCAAAAGGGTCCAAATTGGTTCCCAAGCAGACAGTTTCCAAACATTCTTAACGGTTTAGGATATATTCTCGTTTTTCTAAACAGGTAAAACCTAGATTTTGTGGTTATGTATGTTTTCTCCAAAATGCCAAGTGGATTGCCCAGACGTTGAAGGAGCCCTAAAAACTCAGTTATTTCGACCGATTCAAAGGGATATTTATGTGAAACGTGTTTTCTCTTCAAACGATGATACTTTGAAACAATTTTTGTAATCAATGTATTGCCTATCTATAGGCGCACAGCATGGTACTGCAGATCTTGAGGCGCAGAAGCCTGATTGTAACTAATTCCAAACTCTATATAAGAGCTGGAATGGACGTAGAGAAATAGATAGAGAATGCAGAGCATAAGAGATTATATGGGGGAGATAGAGGTAGAATTTAGAAATAGATTAGATTTGCAGAGATAGATAAGTTTCCAGCAGTTGTATTGTTCTTCCTTATTGAAATAATCAGAAGTTGTTCATTCATATGATTTCTACTATTATGAGTTTGTTGTAAACATTTTGCATAGTTTCCATCGCATTAGAGATTTGAGTGTTCTCTTCCAGTAGGAGTATGATTTTAGTTTTTATTCGATTGGCTCATTTGATTCAACATTGCAGAAGTTAGAGTATTTTTCCCATCATCACTTTCCTCAAAAGATATTTTATATGTGTCATAGAATGCATTTTGTGAGTTGGTACAAAACTAGTGCAATATTAGTGTAGAATGAGTGCAGAACAGAGCAGATTAGTATAAATTCTATCAGCAGTTTCTTTTGTTAGCTTAGAAATTAGATTGACATTTTTATAAACTCCCTCTTCAACCCTGCACATACAGTGTTAGTTCCTTTTCTAGTCTACTCCCCGAGTTGACATTTTATGAAGGCTACTTATATTAATATATTTAGCTCCTACATTTTGGGGGTCGCTGTCGGGGAGGTATTAAAAAGGATTGGAGAGTGGGTTGTGTTTTTATTGAAGGCCAAGGGGAGGAGGAGTTAGCGATTGTATGTAAAGATTCCTACGCATCTACTATCGTAGGGTCCCCCGAATCTTTTCCGAGTAATTAGATTTCAGCAAATATTTCCTTTGAAGAAAGGTGTGCTTTCATTTCAGCAATGTGCAAGTGTGCTTTCATTTTCAGTAGCAAAGGAGTTCTCATTTCAGCAATGTTAAATTTCATTCAATGTTAAGAGAGTTTGATTTCAGTAGTGTAAGATGGTGTGCCTTTGATTCAGTAAGAGTGATCTTTTCAACAAAAGTACTCTTCCTTTCAACAAGATATTTCATTTTCAACGGGTATTGTTTTGGGTTTCATAGATAAGTGTTTTCACTTTCAAAAGAAGGATATTTCATTTAGCAAGAGTGCAGATTTTATTTCAACCAAGTGTGAGTTTGCGTAATTGGTTACTTTCAGTTAGTATGATTTGCAAAGCTCTAGAAAACCCCCCTACAATAAAAGAAAATAAAAAATTCAGCCTAATGGATCCAAGATTGATTGAACAAAAGAAGAGATTGTTGCAAGAACTTTCTTGCATCTTGATAGAACTTGAAGAAATCTCTGTAGCTCGAGAGATGGAGGAGAAATTGGTTGATCCAGTGGTTCCCTTTGAGCATCTATGCCAACCTGCAGAGAATACTGAGCAGTTAGAAGTTCCAAGAACAAAAGAACATGGTATGCATGATTAAATTGAACAATGGTTTCAATCTGCTTTACCAAATGCTTCCTTTTCCTTCAAAGAATTTTGGAAACTACTCAACTAGTGTTACCTACTCTTCATGCCCGGGTAACTATGCACATATATCTTTTATCAAAGTGTATGAATTTGTTGTTGATTCTGCTACGTCGGTGGCTTCATTGTTTATTTTCCTATACTTAAAGAAAACATTTCTTTTAAGTAGGTAGGTAGGTAGGATAGTGAATAAAGATCAACATCTTTGAATACTTTAAATGTTTGCTGCAATAAAAAAGCATCACTTAGATAAAAATCTTCAATCACTTCTTATCTAAGTGATGGATGAATGAGTTGAAAGAACATGCTAAGAGTGTAGGGGATCTTTACAAGCACTTTCAGCATCAACTCAAAATGGAGAGTTCTCGAGACTCATAGCATTATATTACTGCGCTATTAAGAGGACAATTTGTTTGCTATTGATAAGCATGCAAACCCAGGGCATGGGGAATGTTGGGTTTTGGATTTAATACATTTTCTTGCAAATTCTTGACCTCTTTCATAAATATTTTGTCCATTTTTCTCATAACTATGAATCATTTTCTCACGCTTTGGTAAAGTTTGGATTGAGGAAGGAAGAAATGGTTCTAATTAACATTTATCTATTTGGAGACCTCGCCATCCTTCAAATTATGATATTCTAAGTTCAAATCACTATTGAAAGAGATCCCACGCAGTTTTGGGGAATTTTCCTCATTAAAGGCTCATGTATTATAAGGATTATGTGCAAGTGTATCAAGTTGGTCAAAGATCATTCCTTCGAAGTATGTGGACAAGTGGATCTTCTCAAATCTTCCAAGACCAAGGCCAAGCCCAAAGCGATATGCTCTTTACACAATCATATCAAACTCATGTTCAAACACCACCATGGTTGCGACAAAGCCTTTGCTATTGTTGCTGATAATAAAGACCATTGAAGGAAGGATGATGATGGCATGTTTATCTTATCATCTCTACGATTGTATTCACAAGACACTTGTTAAAGTTTCTTGCCTCTTGTTTTAGGGATCTCCAAAGCCTAATGGTCAAACACCATGTGTCTTGATCGACTCTATTTCTATGCACCCAATTAAAGAATGTATTCCACACATATAAATTCAAGCAAGATTTGGTGCACCAACTCATCAATCAGTTATGATTCATCAACAGAAAAGGGCATGGAGTATGGGAATTGAAAAATGCAAGCATGCTCTCTAAAAATGCAATCGCTTGTTTTTCAAGATCACAACTTACAGCAATGAATTCGCGTGAATCGATTGATATCAAAGTGCCAGAAATGATTGCTACCAGAATGGAACTGCCACTGAGATGATGAAATAGAAATATTGGGCGAATGTAAATCCGGTCTAGGCGTGGTCGTCAAGTGTTGAAATGTTGAGCGCCATTCCTAGGACATTTGACAATCATTGTTTCCATATAGTTACAGTTATGTGGATGTGTTGTGCTCTTTCACAGGAAGACCGTGAATTTCGTCGAAGTCTGCCACATCTTGGTGATGCAGGAGCATCCGCAACATCCGCAATTCATCATATGAACTAGCGCGAGGAGGAAGAGAACGTACAGCTGGACAAGCCAGCAAACCTTTTTGATTTTGAATTTCACCTTGGTATTGTTGCGCCGCTGTTTACTAAAGGCATTCAAAGCTGAGCGCATTTGTAATGTAATGTAGATAAGGAGGCATTTAACAGTTTTAAATGCTGGTAGATAGGGTTAGCTGTAGATTAGACAGTTTCATATTTCCAGACGGGAAACGAATATAGGCACCCTCCTTGTGTAATTATAGGGGATTCACATCTTGTATTATTCAGCATTAGCAGGAGAGAGGGAAGAAGAACGGAGCAGAGAGCTTGTGAAGAAACTCCATGTACAGACATTGAATTAATAGGAAAGATTTTTATTCA
>SNQJ01S0009739.1:121354-131743 GCA_010110895.2 Picea sitchensis | reverse complement strand
CCTTTCTCTCCACAATCTCGAAAGGTCCCACGAACCTAGGAGAGATTTTAGCTCCCTTTCCAAACTTGATTGAACTCTTATGCGGTTTAACCCGCAAGAAGACTCGGTCGCCGACCTCGTAACTACGGTCGACTCTGTGCGCATCGGCATAACTCTTCTTCCAATCCTGCGCTTCTTTTATCCTTTGTCTTATGGTTTTCATCTGCTCTTCTATTTCTTGGATCGCTTATGGTCCCACCAGGACCCTATCCTCAAGCCGATCCCAACTCAAGGGCGTCCGACACGGTCCATGCTTTGAACCTTTCATCTTTTACTATGTTTGATTTTTTAAAAGGAGATACATCAAACACTACATCTCTTTCCATGATGATTCTGTGGGTAGTATAATCCCATAGTCTGCACCCCTTAGCATCATCACCATATCAAAGATCTACCTGTTTGATTTGGGTGCTACATAGAAATCTAATAAAAAACCATAAGCACAAAAACCAAATAATTACACATTTGAGTAATTACCAGATGACCTGTTCATACCTCTTCCTGAATCTTCCTATCTTTTGTAACAGATGGTGATCGAGTTACTAGATAGCACAACTGTTTTTTTCCACAACTATTGTTGCAACTTGACATTACTGAGCATGCCTATTTGATCCCAACTTCCTTGCAATACTTTCCAAGTTCCATGGATGTGAAATTATCTTCATCATATATTCTCAAACACTTGATTGACCTTCCAATACATCAACCTTTCTACAGACCTACCTTTCTAAACTGGAGACACTGCTCCACCTTGAACTTTGCATTCGAACAACTTTGACCAAATCTGACCAAACCGGCCAAGTAAGCCTTCACCACTACCCTTCAAACCCATTTACAATGGAGTTCACCAAGCCTTTTAGAGGCTTCATTACATGCAATTCATGGACACAATACCACAAGATACCCAAAAAACATGGACCCAAAAAACCACGTTCTTTGGGCTAAAAACAAATTTAACTCGTTAATTCTTTCACCGAGTTAAGGCTAACCCAACATACATGCCCCCCCACATATTCAATCTACCTAAATATACTTCTAGACTTTTCATATGCGACTTCAAAACCAAGGGTACACATGCCTATTTAGGTCTTACATACATATGTCCATTTACACGCAATCAATAATTTCTACAATTCCAAAGTAAATACAATTTTTTATTTTTATTTTTATTATTTCACGGTGACTAAACTATCACCACCCTACACCTTCTATGTGATCACACGTGGAGAGACACAACAAATAGACAAAACATCATCAACGATACTTGTAGCTAGATTTTCTTTTTTAGTGGAGTCCTCTTTGGATGCTTGTTGTCTTTTCCAAAAATCCTTCTTGATATTCCCATATTTGCCACAAAACCAACATTTTTCCTTACCCTTGTTGTCTTTTGACTTAGACCTGGCTGTACCTTTATAATCTTTCGCTCCTTTTGTAGATCAACCTTTGACCATCATTGCTTCTACTGTTGAGGTTTTTTTACTCGATCTTTTCCTCATCTCCTCAGACAACAAAGCTCCCATAACAGTGTCATAATCAATTGTATTTGTTGTACTAAACCACATAGTTGTGGCCAGATGATCCCAAGACTCTGGAAAGGAACAGAGTAGTGTAACCACCTTGTCCTCATCTTTGAACTTTACTTCCATATTAGTTAATTGACAAATCAAAGTATTTAAGACATTCAAGTGATCAGTAATTTTCATACCTTCTTTCATCTGCAAACTGTACAACTTCCTCTTCAAGAATATTATGTTTGTCAAGCTCTTTTTCATATATAGACTCTCCAGTTTGGTCTACAAACCTGATTTTGTCATCTCTTCGGCGATGTTAAACAAAACCTCATCTGCCAGACACAAACGAATAGTATTGAGGGCTCTTGCATGCAGATCCTCCCAGCCCACATCTATCAGGCTTGTCGGTTTATTTGAATTTCCAGCGACGACGTTTTTCAATCCTTGTTGCACAAGAAGATCTTGCATCTTGAGTTTCCATAGCGTAAAGTTATTCTTACTGTTGAATTTCTGCACCTCAAACTTAGAACATTACACTTTCACCATTAGCACAAGAAAAAAAACTCCAAAACCATTATTTATAAAACCAAACCTTTTATATCGAAAAATAACCTTAAACTTCAAGATTAAACCCCAAACTTATGGTGAAAAAGTTTTAAAAAATATTTAAAAACAAAATTATACCTTACGAAAACCTTTTTACCAAATCCACAAAAAATCAACTCTTGAAAAATAATATTTAATATCCTCCTAATGGAAAAATATTTATATGGCATCGACCTTTAAACATTCACTCACTCTTTATAATGGATCGAACTTATACTCCACGTCATGAAAAATAATATTTAATATCCTCCTAATTGAAAAATATTTATATGGCATCGACCTTTAAACATTCACTCACTCTTTAATAATGGATCGAACTTATACTCCACCTCATGGCCACGTTACATGTCATATGAATAAGACAAAATACCTTAAATCTTTAATTTATACCACTCATACCATATCCCATGCGAATTGAAGGGTAGCGCTATTTGAGATCGACGCTCCTGGAGTTTGTAAGGGGAGCGTGTGTAAGGGGAGCGTTAGTTTGAACTATCAACGTTCCTTCAGTGTGGGGAGCGTCGATTTTTCGAAGCTTTGTGGTGCACAAATTCTTTGTGCTGATTTGAAAATTGCAATTTATTATGTTTGAGAGTGTTGGTGCGCTTTTAACATTATATAGGGAGGATAGATGAGTTTTTACTCACTAAATCCCACCTTCTTGTGTTCATAGGAGACATGCACACAATTTGCCTTGGCTCACCTGGGAAATCTACTCAACCTGCTCTGATACCACTTGTTGGTTAGCAGAAGAAAAACAAAGCATTAAATAGAGCATAACATAAGAAAGATCAAACACGCATTTAAACCAAGCACAACAATCTCACAATTTGACACAGTGATTTATGTGGAAACCCAATGAGGGAAAAAACCACGGATAATGATTATCAATCTTCTTATTATTCAAGGGAGAATTACAATAGCCTTAATAGGCATACAACCATCCTCTCCTCATTCTTTGCTCCTTGAACACACTTGCGCTCACATTGTACTCCACCTCTATGGGTATGCTCACATATATAACATCTATCACTCAATTATACAAACTTATCATGAATAGATCACATAGTAACACAAGCAGTTCATAAATAGATTGCATGCATGCGCATCTGCATGTGACCGCGTGAGAAAATTCGTTGGCATGTTTCCAACAATAACTACCGCCATAATTTTTTTTAACAAAGTAGTAAATTCAAATATAAATAGAATATAAACACAAAATTATGAAATTGATATTAATAAAATCTTCCCATCACAATCTAAATTATTTTTTATCACGTCATTCAACTTATATATTCGTCGAATTGTTTTAGTTTTCATCAAAAAAATTATATAATGACCGATAATCCTTATTTTGTATAAAGTGTTAGTGGGCTTGATTTCTCATTCATACACAACCATTACTCATGTCATATCTCATAGTTAAGAGGAATTATCTCCTTTCCTTGTTTCTATGTTATGATGATTTTTTATTGGTCATAGCAAAGATAATCTACATCTAGGGGATTCAATGTTTTCACGAGGCCCAACTAATCCCATCTCTTAAAAATCCATGAAAAAAAATGAAGAGAACTCCGAAGAAGCGTCGAAATAAAGTATAGATGAAGTTCAAGTAGTCCCATCTCATAAAAATCCATGAAAAAAATTGAAGAAAACTCCGAAGAAGAGATGAAATAAAGTATAGAATGGAAAACCTTTATAATAGATTTCTTATATTTTTTCATGTAGCAAAAGGAAATTGCATAGGTTTATCAAGGAATTTTCATAGGTTTACAATGTGCACACCAACGTTTAAAGAAATAATCAAATATAACTACGTAATTACTTAAAGATTGAACGTACTAATTAACCATGTACATCCATTTAGAAGGCTGAAAAAAATAATAAAAATAAAAAATACAAAAGAAGATTTGGTATATGGAAATATTTTTTTATGAAGAGGTGCACTATTAGTGGGGTTCCGTCATGTGGTCTACCCAAATGTTTTACATTAGGTCATCCTTTCTTAAGTTGTAACCATCTTGACTTTTCTCCAGATTTAGAAACCATGTTATACAATGTTAGATTGCTACTAGATAAGATATCACATAACTTGTGAACTCTACCAAGACTAAGCTGGTGTAAGTATAGGCATGCATGAGCCCTTTAAACCATAATTGTTTGGCTCTAGATCCAAGTAGGAAACTTGTTGCAAGAGGATTCGTTATTATTTAGAGTGGTGTCTCTAGGCTAATGTTTGGATGGAAGTAGTGATCAATGTCATAATAGCATAGTGTAACAAGGTAGTATAACCGATTCAATTGAAAAAGTCACTTTTGTGTCAGGATATGAATCTAAGATCTATTGCATTGTTGGTGTGTCATAATAGCATAGTGTAACAAGGTAGTATAACCGATTCGATTGAAAAAGTCACTTTTGTGTCACGATATGTATCTAAGATCTATTGCATTGTTGGTGAATTTGAAGTAGCATATTGATTAGTGTCATTTTCTCGAAGTGGTTTGATGGCTATGCATAGAGTTTGACCTAGAGAAGGTGCCTATTGTGAAATTTTCATTGATGTCAGCGAGTTTAGCTGCACTATAAAATAATGTGTGTCTATGGTAGCATGATTATATACATCAAAAGCCTCTTCTTTATGCTCCTCATAGTAGGCTATATGAGGACCCAAAATATCCATATTGTTGTGTTTGTTGTATTTATATAGGGTGAGTACCAAGTCCATGGTGTGCTTTATCGTTTTGAAGATTGCTTTAGGCTCACCATGTTTTGGTGTTGTATAAGAAAAATTTATGTCACTACGTCATGGTTGTTGAGATTATTGAGGAGAAAGGGATGTTACCACGTGGAGATGAAGGGGAAGAGAAATGTATTGTAACAATTATTAATTCAAGGAAAATCCATAGGAAGATGGTGGTGGATTATATAAAAGCTGATGAGGAAATTAAGGAAGATCTCTTTAGTCAATATTAGAGATTCCAATAGTTGTAGAGTTATGTCAGGTATGCCAAGAAGGGGAATGTAGAGGGGTTTGATAGTGGTTGGAGGTGAGGGGGAGGCACAAGAAAGTAATACTTTATGGTTAAGTGAGATACGAAATGAAGGATGGATGTTGATATGTTAGGGGGTTGTATTATGGTGAGTAAGTGTATCTATGTCCTAATCTTTGAAATAATCTTTTTGTTGCAAGATTAAAAAAATTGGAGTAAAATGTGATTGCATTTTATGGAAATGGTACTAGTGATTTTAACGTGATTTGTGGAGGTATAGTTTGGAGGAATCATTTAAATTAATGGGTTAGGATTATGAGAATTGGGATTATGAAAGTAAGGATAACAAGCATGAATATCAAGATTATCCTCCATAGATAGAGAATCTATGAAATCATAATAGAGGTCTAGACTATGAAACAAGGTCACTTCATAGAAAAATGAAAACGTAGAATTTACTTAAGAATAAGTACCTCTTCAAAGTATTAGATCTACAGTTAATCATAATTTTTGTAAAGAATTCAATATATTGTTATAGGCTTCGACCTAGATATTGTTGAAGTTGCAACCATTGACATAAATATGTACAAGGGTGATATCACCTTCAAAGGGGTTGCAAAAATGTGTCCCAAGTGTTAATGCAATCATAAGTTGGTATGGCGATGTGTAGTGTCAAGTTGGCCTGGCCACATGTGTAGTGTCAAGTTTAGAGTGGGACTATCACCATGCTAAGGCCATGTCATCTAACAAGAATTTATGGGAGTTGCAGACACTCAGTTATGTCCAAGAGAAGTTTGAGACCAACATTAAGATTAGATCCACAACTCCAAAAAGCCTCTCATTTAGCCATCATATTTGGGTAGGAAAATATGTAAGTCTAGTTAAAATACTTAAGGCCACACTTTTTTTGTGACTGAATATAGAATTCCAGATTCCAACAAGAAATAATTTAAAGTTATTTCTAGTAATGGTGCCTCCAAGAATCACACATCTAGAATATACTTATATGACAGACAATGAATATAATGGTGGTGGTTAACCTAGGGTGAGACCAAAATTGGTGGACACATAACTTTTTTATTTATGAGCCACATTGAAATTATTTTTTTATTATTAATATTTTTTAAA
This sequence comes from Picea sitchensis, assembly GCA_010110895.2. Lineage (NCBI taxonomy): Eukaryota > Viridiplantae > Streptophyta > Pinopsida > Pinales > Pinaceae > Picea > Picea sitchensis. The sequence goes on along the minus strand of SNQJ01S0009739.1, from coordinate 125,469 downwards.
GGTCACATGTTATCTCCATAATATTAAGCATTGAAATAATTATGCATCTCTCTCATTCTAGGACTTAGAAAACACTTATTAACAAAATCATAATTTTCTCTCTATATAAACTTTATATAGATTTTTTTACTTAAGATGGATATTAAAATATTTTATTTATATCTTACATTGAAATATCTTTTTCTTACACATCTTTCCTATATAAACTAGTCATTCTACACAATAACAATTAAACTTGATTTATTTTTTTTTAATATGAAGAAATTATATTTACAAAAATAACATCTAAACAATAAGTGAAATGAATAGTAAAGCTATTGATATTTGGAAATATTAAATGGATCACAGTGAATATAGATTTTGCTGTAATTTTAAATTACAAACCTTATATCTATACATATTGAAAAGTTACATAAATGGTAGATATTGACGAATTACACAAATTAATCAAATAAGAGAAAAAATAATATAAAAGACAAGAATAAATATTTTAATAAATAGGGAGAATTTTTTTTATAATAAACTAAAATTCTGTGTAACAGATTGTAAATAAGTGAAAATCAATTTTTTTTTTTTAAATAGATAAAAAAAAATTATTATTTTTTAACTATTAAATTCCATTTAATTGATAATTTATTATTATTATTATTTCTTAACTATTAAATGTAATTTAATATAAGTTATGACAAATTCTTTTAATATACTTTCTTAAGTCACAAAATAACTACAGCCATTTTGAATTAAAGGCTTTAATCTTGGATTTATGTTGATGTGTTTCGTCAGTGAAATGTAAAAGATGGTAAATAACAGTCAATCGTTATTTTAAAATAGGAAAAAATATTATTTTATTATTCCTTCAATATTAAATTACATATAGATGGATAACTTATTTAAGTTATGCCATATTTGTTTAATATACTTTTTTAGGTCACAAGATAATTCGAGAGATTTTGAACTAAAGGCTTTAATCTTGGATTTATGTGGATGTGTTTCATAGCTGAAGCTCGTAAAAGATTGTAAATATATGAAAATCAACCATTTATTTTAAAATAGAAAAAATAATTTATTTTATTATTCCTTCGCTATTAAATTACATATAGATTAACAACATATACGAGTTATGCCATAATTTTTTAACATACTTTCTTACGTCGCAAAATTAGTTAAGCGATTTCTTTAATCTTGGGTTTATGTTGATGTGTTTCGTGAATGCCGAGGTCACAAAAAAATGCCATCCAAAACGCATATTGGATATATGTTGATGTGTTTCTTCATAGGTCATAAAATATGTCATCCAAAACGCATATTTACAATAACTTCTTGTTGGAATCTAGTAAAAGAATTCGTTATCCAAACTACATATTTACAATAGCTCCGTTTTCGAACCTAGTAAAAAAAATAAACTAGTTCATATATTGATAAGGAAATGCCCGAAATATGTAAGGGTGAATAAATTGACTAGGCGATTCTTAATAAATTGACCACCATTGTTTAAAAGTTTGTCAATCTTTTATTGTGATAGGTGTACACTTATTGAAAAGCTAAGATTTCAGTCATTAATATATTTGCATGATTAATTTGATTAGGATAATGATTTATCTAGTTATTAATGTTTTTGAAAAGCTATGATTTCAACCATTAACATTCTTGCATTTCAATCATTAACATTTTTTCATGATTAACTTGATTACATTTTTGCATGACTAACTTGATTAGGATAACGACTGATCTAATTATTGATATCCATTTTAGGAGTATGTTTTTTACGAAGTTAAAGTATTTTAATGAGTTCAAATATTTTATTATTGGGTGGTGGAATGAAAGGTGTCAAGGGTGTGGAGAGTTGGCGTTTAGGTTGGGGTATGCCATGTTGAGTCATATGATGACGTGTTTTCTTCCTCTACCATGTTTTTGCACAACTTGTAGTTGGTTATACCATGTAATGGGCTTTGAAGGATGATGAATGATGATAATTTGATTTCGGGTGCATCTCTCTATAAGCTCAGTTGTCCGAAAATTATATACTAAATGTGCTTGTATTCATATATCATTTACAGGGTCAACTCAAGTTGGGAAACTTATCATGGAGGTTGTTGCGAAAAACAACTGAAAGGACGTGACATCACAATTGGGTGGAAAATCCCCTCTCATTTTTATGGATGACATTGATGTTGATAAAGCTATAAACATTGTCCATCTTGCAGTATATGTTAAAATGGGAAACATGCAAACTAGATGGAGCTTCATGAATACTAACCATAAAAAATAGTAAGATGTAGACCGGATGCAAGTCAATTGTTTCGTGTGACATGCATGGCAGGGAGAAGTATTCCTAATAAGGTTGTAAATGTTTCTTCTAAAAGGAATTAATGATGAATTTGTGAAAAAGGAAATCACAATAAAAAACCAACAAATGGTGGGTGACCCCTTTAATCCAGGAGTTCAACAAAGCCTTTAGGTAAACCTTGGATGCATTCACCTATATATTTTTTTATGAATATAATAAAAAAAAATTGTGTATTGTTTTGTGAATATAATTTTTTCTCTATTATCAATTGTATGAAAGTGTTCAAAGGTTGGAAGGTTAAGGATACCCTTTTGTTCAAAGGTTGGAAGGTTAAGGATACCCTATTGATGTACACCAACAATACCACAACTGTAGCCTTAACACATCGTGATAATTTCAATTATCAAACCCATTGTTTTCATTATGCATTGTCCTCGCAACCTTCATGTGTTGTTCATTTATAGATACTTTTTTTTTATCTAGGTTAAGTGGAGGGATCGTTGATTGTGTATTAAGTTATACAATGAAAAATGTAAATTAAGTATTTCATAGTTGATTGTATTTTTTTTTTATATTAAAAAATATGAATGTGCTCTAAATAGAAATATGTTCTCTTTAAATTATAAAAAAAAGATTATATCCTGTAAAGTCCTACTATCATAATATCATTTTTTTAATTCCTAGCTTCTTCTACATAAACTCTAAATGTACACTACTATTCAAAGAGTTTAGATATCTTGTAAATTTCCAACCAAAAAAATAAAAATATATCTGGTAAAGTCTCACTATCATAATATCATTTTTCTTAATTCCTAGCTTTTTCTACATAAATTCTAAATGTACACTGTTATTCAAAAAGTTTAGATATTTTGTAAATTTCCATTGTGAGAATATAATTTTTTTTCATAGATTTTAAATGTGCACTACTATTCAAATAGTTAAGTTTCGATATCTTGTATATTTTCACTATGAAAATATCATTTTTTTAAAATTATAAGTATGTAGGAAGATTTTAGATATGCAATAGTATTCAAATTTAGAGTGTATATTTTATGCTTATATTTTTATTTTTTTTAAGAAAAAAAAGTTAAGTTTAGATATCTTGTATATTTTCACTATGAAAATATCATTTTTTTTAAATTATAAGTATGTAGGAAGATTTTAGATATGCAATAGTATTCAAATTTAGAGTGTATATTTTATGTTTATATTTTATTTTTTTTGGGAAAAATTAAACTTATGTTCGCAAGAATTTTGAATATATTTTTTAATATCATGTGATTTTCTTGATCAAATGGTGGAGAAAGTGAGCCTAGGCTAATTGGAAATAGTGATGTTGTGGAGATATCAAAGCCATTTCACCATTTCAATCTTATAAGTTTAATGCTTTTATTGAAAAATAATTTTGAATTTAAATAATATTCATAACGCAAATGTTAGAGTTGCTAGAACTTTTAGGTTTGTATATTAATATATACCCGTTTTAAATTTTTTCACATATCATTTCAATAAGGTATGTGAATAAAAGATAGGTTTGTATATTAATATATACCTTTTTTTTTTAAATCGCATATCATTTCAATAAGGTATGTGAATAAAAGATAAGGGGAAATAAAATAAAACTTTTAATGTTTTTATTGAAAATTAGTTTTGAGTTTAAACAAGTGTCGCATGGCAGCATAGTCCTTATCAGGATGGAAGGGGATTAAATGTGTGGGTTACAACTTGTAGTACATGTGATATTCATGAAAAATTTAGTATTCACAAATTAACTTTATTTGAAATCTATAAAAAATTATTAATGTCTGGTACATGAACGAAGGTTCTT
>SNQJ01S0009739.1:103549-116045 GCA_010110895.2 Picea sitchensis | reverse complement strand
TATATATATATGTTTGTGTGAAATATGATATGTGAAATTTGACTGAGTGATTTATCGCATATGTAATCTTGAAAATGAACAGGCAGGGAAAAATATGCATAATTTATACATACAAAATATGTAATTTTAGAAAGTAGATATTTATTTTTATACATACGAAATATGTACTTTTATACAGTATGGGAATGAAATTTTAAAGAGCATGTACGGAGCCCTCATAGCATAGTTTGCTAGTTTTTGGATGGTGGGTTCTTGGGATGTGGGGCTGAAAACTGGGCTTTTGTTGTTCTGTTTCCTACAAAAAATCACTGATAGTTCCGCAATATACAAATTGACAATCAAACTTGGTCACTATTTGAATTTTAAGGGCCTTGTGTCAAAAAAATTTGGCACTACTGTAGTTCTTTTTACATACGGTCAGGGAAAAGAAAACACAAAAAAAATAGTAGTAACTCATGTTATATAGTTTCGTGGAGAAAAGAACAAAAAAAAAAGCATTGTCGAATCACCTTTCCTTAAAACAAGGGCTCTTGGAGAGAAGAAATTGAAATTTACAAAATTAAAGGTCCTTGGACAACATAAATTATACATACCAAAGATGTAATTTTAAAAATAAGATATTTACTTTTATACATACGAAATATGTACTTTTATAAACTATGGGGATGAGATTTGATAGAGCATGGACAAAGCCCTGAATCCATAATTAGTCAGTTGTTGCATCGCGGGTTTTGGGTTGGCGGGATGAAAAATGGGCATCTATTTTTCCATGGCCTATAGAGAACACCCAAATTTCGGCGATATACAAATTGACAACCGAATTGGCTAACTATTTGAATTGTAACGACCTCTGTCATACACATTCTAAAGGATAGGTGGCAAAGATAGAGTTGTGAACACAAATTTATGACATTTATATATGTGTGTGTGTGTGTGTATGTGTGTGTGAAATTTGAGTGTGATTTACCACATATGTAATTTTGAAAATTACCAGACCGGGAAAAATATGCATCGGAAGGTAAGAGATTTGAAATAAAATAAACAGAATGTCTTCACGTTCAACATAGTTGAAGAAAAAAATGTAGCAACACATAAATATATGAGGAGACAAAATAATAGTTTTATTTCAAATATATGAAAAACAAGAATACTTTGTTACATATTCTTGGAAATTTAAATGTGTTTGTCATATAGACTAAGATTGGGGCTTGTGCAGACCATAATAGAAATATGTACAATAAATAGGACTGGAAAGAAGAAGTGGGACATGGTAGACTGTAATACGTGAAAAGTAGAAATGGTAAGATATCATACATTGGCTATAGATTTATATTCAGAAAAGGTAGAATAATTGGACTGATAATGGAAGGACTATGACTATACACCTACAAGCATGGCACATATAAGTAATTTTGGTATTTGCTTGTTGATACATATTCCTGTTGATTTTCGTGGCTGACCCACTTCAATAACTAAACTGATAAACAAAGAATGTATAGGAATGTTCCATAAAGGAATTTTTCTATTTGGTTGCTAATGCATTTTCTTGTTGGATTTTGTCGAGGACCCACTTCAAGTTCTCTTCAATATAGCTTCTCAAGGGGGCGACGTTGATGTCATTCTGTATTTTAATGCTGAAAAGTTCATTTTCTAATTCGGTTAGATCAATAGAATAGTTACACATAAACTGATGAATGTCTCCATTCTGCACCGAATATCGGACTAGCCAGTTGTCCACGTCTTCCTCGTGATATTTATGAATCCTATAATAAATTTCTAGAGACAAGGCCTTAAAACTATCAAGTTGTTTATCAAAAGCTTGCTTGGTTAACTCCAATGAGTTGACGAGTAATCTCGGGTCCTGGAAGTTGTTTGTCCTTCTGACTAAGTCTATTTTGGCTATTTTTGTGACTAATGTTTCTTTCTTTGATATTGTTTGTTCACATGACTGGACGATGAGATACAAGTGCTTCACCTCTTCTTTCCAGCATGCTTCTAATTGAATGAGTTGTTTTGTGGATGGGATACCACGTTGTCTTCTTGTCGTTTCTGGCATGTTATTGACATGAAAGGAAAAACGAATGATTGTGTTCAAATAGAAAGTTTCTTCATTTTTTAAATGTGTCTGCAGAAGTTGGACCAAGTTATGTGCCTTGCTTCCCACCGAATCCATATTTTGTGATGTTTCCTAGGCCTTAGTAATCAATTCCATTCTTCTGTTGATATTTTTCTCCACATATCTTCTACAGGATGCCAGGAAGCTGGGGGAGCCTTTTAGATTTGTTGCAGGGGTGCAGGGAGTTGAAGTTTATGGCTATTGCCAAAGGACTTCCAAGCAATGGAATAGGAAACAAAGCTTCCTCTAATTCCTTAAATCGGTCCTTTAGTTTGGCATTCTCAACCTTAATGAACTGAACGGATTCATGAAGAGCATCTCTGGTTTCCATGTGAAGTTGAGATATTTTTGATCCGTACATATTGGCAAGGTCATGTTCTGAACGATGTTTTATTTTCTTATTTTTGACATAATTTTTTCCAATAATTATTTTTCTTTTATTCGCTTTAAAAAAAAAAACACTCTAGAATACGAAGGATTCATCTTCGTAAAAAAATTTGGTATCAACTATGTCCATTGGTACGCAATGTTGAATTGGGTCTCTGGGCTGATCAAGGTTGTAGAATATGCAATCCAGATCAGCCTCAGGATCAATGTTTTCACCCTAAATTTCAGGCTGGTCTACCTCCCATTCAATTCTTTTTCCCTTTTCTGCACCGGAAGCTTGCCAGAACTATCAAATCTATGATGGACTAAAAATTTATGGACCTCGGGGATGAAGATGTTTAGTGCATATGTACAAAACTGTTGTGGAACTGCCGCTAGTAGTTTACTTTGTACTTCACATCCTTGGCCAACAACTTTCTTCCTTGTAACTGGCTTTTTCTTATTTGGACCCACATGCAGGAGAGAACTTTCTCTATTACTATGCGCATTGTTTTGAATTTTTTTTTTGTTAAGCAACCGTTTGAATGTAGTAGCTCCCATCGGACTATTTTATGATAACCAAATCATTTTGTGATATTATTGCCACGTGCATCTCCATAGAAGAGTGTTGGAAAGTTCATTTCCTGGACGAATTTGTCCTTGAATATTCCAAGTGGACATTGCCCCTCAATAGATGCAATTTCAACAATCTTTTCTTGCAAATCACGAATATACCGTGAATCAAAGAATCCATGCACCAATGTCTCAATAGGCATTTAATTCTCTGATTCATTGGTCGTATCAAATTCACTAGGATTTTAGAATGTCTCTGTAGAGTTGCCATCCTCTTCTGCAAGAACATTGTTCTAGTTGTCATTTATACAAATGTTCTACTCTTTATACAGGGCCCTCGAACATAATTACTTTAATGCTTTCATAACAACATGCACATGCACTTTGCTTGTCTGATAGGCATTTTTGTATCACAAGCATATTTTTAGAGCCACGACAATTGTCACTGTATTCTTAATGAATTGTGGAAAGTCTCGTTGCACAACATTTAGTTGAATAGGCACATTAATAATTGATCATGTTAATACCATCTAAGGCCATTTATAGCCCCAAGGCATGATTTTAGAAAATGCAATTCGAAGAGAGACAAGTCTCTCCTCAAGTTCCATAAGCGCACTTACATATGGTAGTGGTGCATTACATCTTATTTGGCTAGGGGTTGCAAATTGTGGCAGTTTTCCATGTTCAAGCGACTGTTTGCATGAAAGACAATTTTTCCCACTGGAAAATGCTTTGTCGTGCATTGTCAACTGGAGGTATTTTGCTTCCAAAGTAGTTGTGAAAGACTTGTTGTTTTTTGAGAAATTCAGTTGCTCACAAATTGCACATGCAATGGAAGGAGTATCTTTAATTCCTTTCATGTACGTCTATCTTACATTTTTCTTTCGCAGGGAAGTATGGGTAGAAATTGTTTCCTAGTTTTCATTGCAAGTAGTCCATGGTGTTGGTGCTAGTGCACGAAATTTGACAATTGCATGACCATTATGGGATATGTGACCGCACATGTTTTTGTTGTTTTATGCACATACAAGTTTCTTTAGATTGTGATATGTAGCTTACTCTATAATAGGAAGTGTGGCAATGTATTTCTTTCTCTCGCACATGACCTTTTTCAAGTTGTGGTAACTTACTCTACATTTCTTTCCCAAGGGCACAATGAGATGATGGCAATTGGGATGAATTTATCTCTGACCTAGGTGTTGATAACTTAGTCTATGTTTTTTGTTCAAGGCCTATGTGTCCTCATCACAACTGGGACAAATTTGACGCATAGTTTTTTTCAAGTTATGATAACTTACTCTACGTTTTTTGTTCAAGCGTTGTATGGGCTCATCACAAATGTCATGAATTTCATGCATCATTTTTTTGTTCAAGCCCTCTATGGCGATATCACACAGGGAAAGAGTTTCATTCTCACTAAAAAGGATGTCACGCGTATGCAGATTTGATGTGGTTTGGGTGGCATGGACATCCAACCTTGAACCACGGATATTTCGAAGCAAAGGTTCATAATGGATATGTTTTGTATCTATTTTCAACGAGAGTATGTCAAATGTTCGAACTTCGATCGTAATTTGAATCAGTAAACCAGGAATGGATAGTGCCATCTAGCAATGTCGACCAGACCTGGATATTTACTCTGAATATCATAAACAACCATTGGAAATAGAATTTGCAACCCTTCACATTCCCTTTTCCATATGGAAGCGCCATGTTTACAAGGTATTCCTACCAAGTTCAAACTACCGGCATATTTTCCAGGAGATATGGAAAAAGGTGTTGATGCAAGCACCTAAAAGCATGTTAGTTGCCAACTACAATTGCATTGCAAAAGGAATGCATGGTGTAAAGCCACAACGACTGCACATTAAAATTCACTGCTACCAAACAACAAATTGCAGTAAACAGACTATCTCCAAAGTTAGACACAACATTTTTTTCCAGCTGTAAACCATGGCAATCTATGCGATGCATAATCCGTTCCCACTGAGATTCAAGGTCTTTGCAAAAGAGGGACAAGTAAATATGAGGTACTTCAACATTGCATATGGACATTTTTCTGTACAGGAGTGGTTCATAATGACCAATGATACCATTGGATTCATGGAACAAGATGCAATATGGATTGTGAGAGGCATCTTTGTTAAATAATAGATATCTTCTTTTTCTTTTCAATGACCATATTCCAGCCGATATATTGAGCTAGTTAAATGTCCACTGCATACAAAATGTGTGTCTCGAAAGTCCCCTCTCATGTGCAGGTAGATATGGAGATGCAAAAAACTTCATATTTGAAAAATACGTAGTGACATCATGTATTCTGTGCAACTGCCGAAGAAAATCAGATTCCAGTTCGTATTCATAGGAGTTCAATGCATCTGGGTCACCATTTTTTAAACAAGCCAAGAAATAATCTATCAATCCATTGCACAACTCAGTTGACAAATACCGAAAATGTGGAAGAACCTCTAATGTATTGAAAAGGCAATCCATTGTAGTATACAAGAATGCATCCAATCTAAAGAGGCCATTGCTATGCAAAGCCACGTCAATGTTGCCATGTATAATGGATTATATATCTATTTCATACGACTCAACATCTATTACTTCTTCGATCTTCTCAACTCTGATTTTGAATTTGTTTGTTAGATACTTTCACTTTGTCTTAAAATAGAGAAGAGGGGAAAAAAATAATAATACAACCCCCCCCCCCNCCAAAACTAGGTACCAAACAGAAGAAACAATGCAAATAAATAACACCATAAATTTACTGGGCAGAAAGACAACAGGTGGGCGCATGTTTCAGACCCACAGAATAAAATATTTCCCTACGTCTACACTCTGACCGATGGTTCCCTCTTCTAATAGCTTCGAACTACTTTTCGAGAACCCCTTGGCATTGTAATTTTCCAAACAACTATAAACGTCATAGTTGGCATATGAAGATGCATGGTTTCCAGGAACATAAATTAAGATCACATACAAAGATGGTTTGCAATAGAATTTGGAGGCAAGGACCCCCACCATTGAAAAACAACAACAGGGAAACTTACCCATCAACGAGGGATGACAAGAGGCCAACCTCGAAAACTAGAAAGAACAATAATAGGTCCAACAGCTTGCAAAGTTGAAATACAAGAAAACAATGAACAACCACAAAGATGTCCAACTGCATCTGTTGAGCCTCAACTTTGCAAAGTTGAATCAAACAAGAACAACAATCATGGAACCAAGTAGTGAAAAAGCATTGACCACTAAAGCAATGATGAAGAGCATAAAAAAAATGAAACAGAACTGTACCCCAACACATTTTCACAATAAACATTTAACCTGTTAGGTAAACACTTAAGACTGTCAGGACCACCTAAGGGCCTAGCTCTGTACAAACATTTAAGAAAAAATGCAGCGTGAAAAATCTGTTCTCTCAAAACCCGCAACAATAAAACAAAAACCAAACATGATAATATGGTAGACAATGTATTTTAGCTACTAGGAATTGCTAAAGGAAACATTTGAACTAATGTTAGCATTAATCCACCTTCGACCATTGCATAAGAAAATATATGATTCTAAAAGACCATATATAGTGGAATACTTTAGATATGCCAACATATATAACATTGGGAATAGCAAAGCCGGAAAAAAAGACCTCCAATCCATTGTTTAATCGCATCTTGATAAACATGGTACTTTTTATTATATAAAAATCGACGAAAGATGTCCGACTACCATCAAAAAAATGGAACAAAATTGTTTTCCAACACACTTGTACAATAAAAATTTAAGATTGCTAGAGTTGTTAGGTAAACACTTAAGACTATCAGGACCATCCAAGGGCCTATCCCTGTTCCAACATTTAATAAAAAATGCAGTGTGGCAAGCCTCTTCTCTCGAAGAACACAACAATAAATCAAAAATCAAACATACTAATATTGTAGACAATGTATTCAAGCTAGCAAAAAATGCTTAAGGAAACATTCGAACTAATGCTAGCATTAATCCACCTTCGACCAATGAATAAGAAAATAAATGATTCAAAAATACCATATACGATTCAAATACTTTGGATATGCCAACAAATATAACATTGGGAATAGCAAAGCCGGCAATAATACCTCCAATCTGTTGTCCAATCAGATCTTGACAAACATGGTACTTTCTATTATATAAAAATCGATGTTTTCACTTCCCTTTTTCCAACAATAGATAATATGAAAATATTTGTGGTCAATGCACAATTTAATACCAGGTCAATGATTTATCGATCCCTATAGTCCCTCTTTTCCTACGACAGAGACTAATAATATTCACAACGTAAATGTTAGAACTTTTAGGTTTGTATAGTAATATATGCGCTTTTTAAATTTTTACACATATTATGTTCATTTCAATAAGGTGTGTGAATAAAAGATCCACGGAAATTAAATAAAACCTTTGGATCTTTACTTTTGATGGTCTAATGGGTATGAACACTATATTATGCCACTCGAACTAGAATTAGATTCATCCCTTTTTCAATCTTATCTTTTTAACTTGTTATTCCATGCTTGGGAGAAAACATATTATTGCATATAATTTTGTTCATCTACTCTGAACACACTTTGACTTTGTATTTTGTATTTATACAATTTTTCTTACTGGTATTAATTTAATAAATACTTATTAAATGGTACACACAATAACACATTATTTTCTTTTGTTTTTCAATTATGAATTTTAAATTCTTAATCCTAATATTTCAGTAACTCAAATACAAAGGAAATAATACACTTTTTTTTTTATATCGTTTACAGAGAGCATGAAAGAATGCTGTCTTTCAATAAAACCTTTGAATCATGCCATTGTCACATAAAAAATTCTTAGGTTATTCAATGTGACTCATCTGATTGTCGTCATTTTTTATGCACAATTTTATATGCAAAATTTAAAATGCAATAAGAAAATAGACCAACACAATAACAAAACATTTTACAATACAAAATACACAAAGAATAAAAGAGAACAATATTGGAATTTAGAAGTAAATGACCATCTATTGTATTTTAAGCAAGAAGACACCCTTTTTATTAGACTAGGCGTTTTTTTGTTACAACAACAACAAGAAAATTGTTTCTTTGTTTCTGACTCATAAGTGTTGTTTCGTTTTTTATTTAGCTAATTGTCAGATGAAAAAATAATGATAATTATTTATTAGAAGTTTCCCTTCTCAGCTAGACTAGCAAGGAAAGTTTACAATAGAAACAACTATGTTAAGGGATATGGGAGCCTTATTTGGTGGCCCAATTCCTTCGTGTTTAGATCTGGAAGCGTCTTGGCTTCTGCCAACACATGAGGACATTTTCAATGCATTCTCTCCAATTCTTTATTGAACAATGTTAGGATCATATCTTAGTGTGTGTAACTGATGATTTTTTTCTCTGAATCATGCTTATCCCACAAGAGCCACACACGAAGTTCCGGGTGAAAGAACAATGGCTTGTGAATTTTTTGAGGCCTTTGTTGTGCACAATCTAGTGTAGTTGGTAATGCATTGAATACCTGAAGGTGGTGCTGAGAGAAAGTATGGGTATAACAATGTATTTAGTGTTCTTGTTGGTGATGTGGAAACCTCACTCGATACTGATGAGACAACACTTCATTATATATCTCAACATTTCCCATAAATACAAGCTCCATGGAAGAATGATGGGTGTGTCCAATTTACCTTGTTTGATTAATTGATCCAACTAAGAAGGGATTACTTTGAAAATGATTTTGTCCCTCTATACTATATTTGTAAGAATTATGTTTAGAAAAAGAGGAACTCCTAGGAAAAGTGTTATAATATGCTAGCATTTGTGTTGTAGTACATAACCTGATGGTGGAGACTACTGGAGCATGAAACTATTTTGGAATAAGAATAGTTGGAAATGTAAAAGGAAAAGATGGAGGTGGAGTAGCGCCTGAATTCAAAAGTTGGTCAGGTTAGCGTATTATCACATCGGTCTCTTGGGGAGTGAGGTAGTATGAAGGGGCATTGGGAAAAGAGGCTTCTGAAATGAGATCAATGGTGTTCTCAATAGAGAAATATGGGGGTAGTCTTGTGAGTTAGAGAAAGAAATTGGAAATTTCTAAGAGTTGGGGAGCCCTATCCTAAGGTGTTGGGTTAGTTAGATGGTCTAGTTTAATGAGGTGAACCAAACACAAGGAAACATATTTGTTCAAACTTACTTGTTTAATGGTTTCGTTTCTAGTAAAAGGTTGTGTGGATTGAGGGGTAGACAAGGTGAGAACATAGGTGCGTCATGCATGTTGCAGGTGGTATTTATGGAATTTAGCATGATAAACAATGTTTTGGTCTTGTTGGTAGGGGAGTCCAAGTAACATTTAAGAACAATCTAAAAGAGAAACATCACACACCAAAATATCTTAGAAAGGGCCAATAGAGAAGGTCACCACACATCACCGGGAGATAGTTGGGCATGGGGATTTCTTTTGTACCCATCGAAGATGATATGGTTTAGGGTGTGCAGTAGTTGGAAGTTGTAGGTGTTGGAACAAGTTATGGGAAATAAGTTTTTTTGGCTTCCATTGTCTAGGATGACAATAGCCAATTCATGCATAATTTGGCAATTGTGGGTAAACAGGGGAACATGAGATGTGTCCTGCTAATTAGTGGTCATTAGAATTAGATATGAGTCAAATTCTTAGGATTTGTGAGAGAAATGACTTCAGAATGGTTAGGGGAATTAGAATGAGAGACTTATGCAAAAAACAAATTGGTGGGGTCAAGTTTATGAAGTTCCCAATAGTCGGAAAAAGCATGCAAGTTAGTCTTGTGGAAGTTACACCAAGGCATCTTTCAAGGTGTGGACATGGTGGTGCGGGTAAATTGAGAAGGGATAGAAGTAGAAGGGTCATATCTGGCTTGGGGTGAGTGGATTTGAGGAGCCACTTTATTCTCAAAAACCAAGGCTCGAAGAAAGGCCTTGTCCAAGGAAGACCTCTCAAACAAATAAACTTCATGATGGATTCTTAGCAATAAGACAAAACTAAACTTGAAAATCAATATCTCTTCCAAATCGGTGAGGTAGAGTTGGATGTGAAGTTTGCAGAAGATGTCGATGTATCCATGTAAGGATTAATTGGCTAGTTATTGGAGCTGCAAACATATGGTAAGAAGGTTATCACAATATCCTGGTGTGTAAAAGCACTCTCTGAGAGCTTGGGATAATCCATTCCATGTCATAAGGAGTGGTGAATATGTATTAGGTTGCCTCTATCCATGAACCAAGAATAAGTATCTAGCTGAGTGTCCCACCATTTCTGGGAAATTCCCTCGAGTTGTAGATTGACGATCCGAAGCTTCATGTCTTTCTTCATCTCAGGACATGTATAGAAGTATGTGGAAATACTAGGAAGCCAAGAGTTGACATTCTCTCCATTCATTTGTCCTAAAAAGTTTGGTAATTGGAAGCACGTATTGAGATCCATGGGTGTTGGAGCTCTGCGTTGTTGCAGAGTATCTCTTGGATAGCCATCATTAAATATTGAATTGGAGATGTGGAATTTGATGCAAAATCCTTTTTATATGGATCTCTTCATGCAGACATAGTTTTCTTTCACCACGGATGTCGATTTGTCATTCGATGTTGGAGAATGATGAAAGATGAACGTGTTTGAGGTCCTAAAGAGGGCACACTAGAATTCCTGAGAAGGATGTTTGTATTTAAGCAAAAAAAACGTTGGATGGCCTCTCTTTTGAATTTTGTGGTTGAGAAAAATCCTGCTTCGATCGAGGCTCTGATACCAAGTGATCTGCAATTTTATATACAAAATTTAAAATGCAACAAGAAAATAGACTAGCATAATATTAAAATGTTGTACAATACAAAATATGCACAGAATGAAAGATAACAATATTGGTTTTGATAAGTAAATGACCATTTATTGTATTTTTAGCAAGAAGACACCCTTTTTATCAGGAAACTTGTTGCTTCATTTATGACTAACAAGTGTTGTTTCTCTTTTTATTTAGTTAAATACCTGACAAAAAATTAATTCTAATTATTTATTAGAAGTTTCCTTGCTTAGGTGGACTAGCAAGGGAAGTTTACAATAGAAACAACTATGCGAAGGGATATGGGTGCCCTATTTGGTGGCCCAATTTTTCTATTTTCCAACTCTTATCTTATTCGATTTCTCTCATCTGATTATTTCCATTTTTCTATATTTTAATTAATTTCTATCGACAAAGGTCACCAGTGTGATTTCAAGAGGATGACATTGTTTACTGGAAACCTAGACTCATGATAATGTTATCAAATTATTCCTTAAACCATGCAGACATAATTTTATTGCTTCTATTCCAATTATCAAATTTTCATGAAGTGTTCCCACTAGGGTATAAATTTGACGGGCACTCCTACCTGTCAAGTAAATTTTATATGATGGGTTGCTTCTTAAAACTTAAAATTTCCCTTCCCCTTAAGTTTTATTTTTATTTTTTGCAGTCATTTAAATAGTATGTGTCATATGTGTTTTTGTTCATTTTTATTGTAAATACGAAAGCTTCCTAGGAACAATATAACATTAATATGAAATTGCATTTAACATAACATCATCAATTTGTTTCACATGGAATACAACACCATTAAAAACATAAACAAAAAATATTAACATATTACCTTGATATAGCACCTTTCACAAGTTTCAATTTTGAAAATCACCAGATAAGATATTGAAATCACTACAAAAAAAGAAATCAATGTACACAAAAAATCTACCTAACACTAAGTAGTATGCATGCAATGATGCTAAGATAGCTACATCGTACAGGAAAAAGAAAAAAGTAGTTAGGAATGGTTGTTGTAAAAATAATAATAAAAGTTTTGGATTGCAAAATTTGAAATAATTATAGTTATTAATATATAATGAAATAATCCCTTGTATTGGGTGACAAGTGGATGGAAGTGGGAGCCAGGTAGAGTAGGGAGATATTAATCCTTGATGCCCACCTCCCATCCCCCCAGTTCGAATGAACTACATTCACTGCGACTCAATGGAGGTGCACTAGGCACTCCAAGGAGAATTAAGGGAGCCATGTGTGAACAAGGTTGGGTATACATGAACCGGGCTTGCAGTCACCTCGACCTTCATGGATCCCACCCATGTTAAATTGAAAGGTTTTATGAAAGTTGGGATGTCGGATCGTTCTCTCATTCCTCCTTGTCATTTTCCCCTTCTTCTCATAGACCTTGTCTGGATATTCCACATCCAGTTTTCTTTATGCCTCTCCACACCTTCTCTGGATTCATTCATCAAGGCTCGCAACATTCCTAGGGAGAGAGGAAATTACGAGAGAGGCCCACTGTATTATAGCTCCTTCACTAGACACAATCATCTCCCCCCCCTCCTTTCTCGTCTTCATTATCTCTAGTCATCTCAGGCCTTAGCAAAGCC
>SNQJ01S0009739.1:90307-102948 GCA_010110895.2 Picea sitchensis | reverse complement strand
ATATGTACTTTTATACAGTATGGGAATGAAATTTTAAAAAGCATGGACGGAGCCCTCATAGCATACTTTGCTAGTTTTAATATGGCGGGTTCTCGGGAGGTGGGGATGAAAATTGGGCTTTTTTTGTTCTGTTTCCTACAAAAAAACACTGATAGTTCCGCGATATACAAATTGACAATCAGACTTGGTCACTATTTGAATTTTAAGGGCCTTGTGTCAAAAAAATTTGGCACTACTGTAGTTTGTTTTACATACGATCGGGGAAAAGAAAACACAAAAAAATAGTAGTAACTCCTGTTACATAGTTTCGTGGAGAAAAGCACAAAAAAAAAAGCATTGTCGAATTACCTTTCCTTAAAACAAGGGCTCTTGGAGAGAAGAAATTGAAATTTACAAAATTAAAGGTCCCTGGACAACATAAATTATACATACCAAAGATGTAATTTTAAAAATAAGATATTTACTTTTATACATACGAAATATGTACTTTTATAAACTATGGGGATGAGATTTGATAGAGAATGGACAAAGCCCTGAATCCATAATTAGTCAGTTATTGCATCATGGGTTCTAGGGCTAGCGGGATGAAAAATGGGCCTCTATTTTTCTTTGGCCTACAGAGAACACCCAAAGTTCGGCGATATACAAATTGACAACCGAACTGGCTAACTATTTGAATTGTAACGACCTTTGTCAGAAACATTCTAAAGGACAGGTGGCAAAGATAGAGTTGTGAACACAAACTTATGACATTTATATGTGTGTGTGTGTGTGTGTGTGTGTGTGTGTGTGTGTGTGTGTGAGATTTGAGTGTGATTTACCACATATGTAATTTTGAAAATTACCAGACAGGGAAAAATATGCATCAGAAGGGAAGGGATTTGAAATAAAATAAACAAAATGTCTTCACATTCAGCATAGTTGAAGACAAAAATGTAGCAACACATAAATATCTGAGGAGACAAAATAATAGTTTTATTTCGAATATATGAAAAACAAGAATACTTCGTTACATATTCTTGGAAATTTAAATGTGTTTGTCATATAGACTGGGATTGGGGCTTGTGCAGACCATAAGAGAAATATGTACAATAAATAGGACTGGAAAGAAGAAGTGGGACATGGTAGACTGTAATACGTGAAAAGTAGAAATGGTAAGATATCATACATTGGCTATAGATTTATATTCAGAAAAAGGTGGAATAACTGGACTGATAAAGGAAGGACTGTGACTATACACCTACAAGCATGGTACATATAAGTAATTTTGGTATTTCCTTGTTGATGCATATTCCTGTTGATTTTCGTGGCTGGCCCACTTCAATAACTAGACTAATAAACAAAGAATGTATAGGAATGTTCCAAGAAGGAATTTTTCTATTTTCTTGCTAATGCATTTTCCTATTGGATTTCATCGAGGACCCACTTCAAGTTCTCTTCAATATATCTTCTGAAGGGGGCGATGTTGATGTCATTCCATATTTTAATTATGAAAATTTCATTTTCTAATTTGGTTAGATCATTAGAATAGTTACACATAAACTGATGAATGTCTCCATTCTGCACTGAATATCGAACTAGCCAGTTGTCCACGTCTTCCTCATGATATTTATGAATCCTATAAAAAAATTCTAGAGACAAGGCCTTAAAACTATCAATTTGTTTATCAAAAACTTGCTTGGTTAACTCCAATGAGTTGACGAATAAGCTTGGGTCCTGGAAGTCGTTTGTCCTTCCGACTAAGTCTATTTTGGCTATTTTTGTGCCTAATGTTTATTTCTTTGATATTGTTTGCTCACATGACTGGACGATGAGATACAAGTGCTTCACCTTTTCTTTCCAGCATGCTTCTAACTGAATGAGTTGTTTTATGGATGGGATACCACGTTGTCCTCTTGTCGTTTCTAGCATGTTGTTGACATGAAAGGAAAAACAAATGATCGTGTTCAAATATAAAGTTTCTTCATTTTTTAAATCCGTCTGCAGAAGTTGGAGCAAGTTATGTGCCTTTCTTCCCACCGAATCCATATTTTGTGATGTTTCCCAGGCCTTAGTAATCAGTTCCATTCTTCTGTTGATATTTTTCTCTACATATCTTCTACAGGATGCCAGGAAGCTGGGGGAGCCTTTTAGATTTGTTGCAGGGGTGCAGGGAGTCGAAGGCATGGCTATTGCCAAAGGACTTCCAAGCAATGGCATAGGAAACAAAGCTTCCTCTAATTCCTTAATCCAGTCCTTTAGTTTGGCATTCTCAACATCAATGAATTGAACGGATTCATGAAGAGCATCTCTGGTTTCCATGTGAAGTTGAGAGATTTTCGACGCTTACATATTGGCAAGGTCATGTTTTGAACGATGTTTTCTTTTCTTATTTTTGACATAATTATTTCCAATAATTATTTTTTTTTATTCCCTTTCAAAAAAAACACTCTAGAATACGAAGGATTCATCTTCTTAAAAAAATTTGGTATGAACTATGTCCATTGGGCAACAATGTAGAATTGGGTCTCCGGGCTGATCAAGGTTGTAGAATATGCAATACAGATCAGCCTCAAGATCAATGTTTTCACCCTAAATTTCGGGCTGGTCTACCTCCCCTTCAATTATTTTTCCCTGTTCTGCACCGGAAGCTTGCCAGAACTATCAAATCTACGATGGACTATAAATTTATGGACTTCAGGGATGAATATGTTTAGTGCATATGTATAGAAATGTTGTGGAACTGTCGCTAGTAGTTTACTTTGTACTTCACATCCTTGGCCAACAACTTTCTTCCTTGTAACTGGCTTTTTCTGATTCAGACCCACATGTAGGAGAGAACTTTGTCTATTACTATGCGCATTGTTTTGAATTTTTTTTTTGTTATGTTACAGGAGAAACAATTGCTTGAATGTAGCAACTCCCTTCGAAATATTTTATGATAACCGAATCATTATGTGATATTATTTCCACGCGCATCTCCATAGAAGAGTGTTGGAAAGTTCATTTCCTCAATGAATTTGTCCTTGAATATTCCAAGTGGACGCTGCCCCTCAATAGGTGCAATTTCAACAATCTTTTCTTGCAAATAATGAATACACTGTGAATCAATGCATCCATGCACCAATGTCTCAGCAGGCATTTAATTCTCTGATTCATCAGTTGTATCAAATTCACTAGGCTTTTAGAAGGTGTCTGTAAAGTTGCCATCCTCTTCTGCAAGAACATTGTTTCAGTTGTCATTTATACAAATGTTCTATGCTTTGCACAGGGCCCTCGAACATAATTACTTTAATGCTTTCATAACAACATGCACATGGACTTTGCTTGTTTGATAGGCATTTTTGTACGACAAACATCTTTTTAGAGCCACGACAATTGTCACTGTATTCTTAATGAATTGTGGAAAGTCTCATTGCACAAAATCTACTTGAATAGACACATTAATAATTGATCATGTTAAGACCATCTGAGGTCGTTTATAGCCCCAAGGCATGATTTCAACAAATACAATTCGAAGAGAGACAAGTCTCTCCTCAAGTTCCGTAAGCACACTTACATATGGTAGTGGTGCATTACATCTTATTTGGCCAGGGGTTGCAAATTGTGGCAGTTTTCCATGTCCAAGAGACTATTTGCATGGAAGAAAAGTTTTCCCACTAGAAAATGCTTTGTCATGCACTGCCAACTGGAGGTATTCTGCTTCCAAAGTAGCCGTGAAATACTTGTTGTTTTTTGAGAAATTCAGTTGCTCACAAATTGCACATGCAATGGAAGGAGTATCTTTAATTCCTTTCATGTACGTCTATCTTACATTTTTCTTTCGTAGGGAAGTATGGGTAGAAATGGTTTCCTGGTTTTCATTGCAAGTAGTCCATGGTGTTGGTGCTAGTGCACGAAATGTGATGGTTACATGACCATTATGGGATATGTGACCGCACATGTTTTTGTTGTTTTGTGCACAGACAAGTTTCTTTAGATTGTGATATGTAGCTTTCTCTATAATAGGAAGTGTGGAAATGTATTTATTTCTCTCGCGCATGACCTTTTTCGAGTTGTGGTAACTTACTCTACATTTCTTTCCCAAAGGCACAATGAGACGATGGCAATTGGGATGAATTTATCTCTGACCCAGGTGCTGATAACTTAGTCTACATTTTTTGTTCAAGGCCTGTGTGTCCTCATCACAACTGGGACAAATTTGACGCATAGTTTTTTTCAAGTTATGATAACTTACTCTACGTTTTTTGTTTAAGCACTATATGGGCTCATCACAAGTGTGATGAATTTCACGCATCATTTTTTTGTTCAAGCCCTCTATGGCGATATCGCACATGGCAAGAGTTTCATTTTCACTAAAAATGATGTCGTGCGTATGAAGATTTGATGTGGTTTGGGTGGCATGGACATCCGACCTTGAACCATGGATATGTCGAAGAAAAGGTTCATAATGGATATGTGTTGTATCTATTTTCAACGAGAGTATGTCAAATGTTCGATCCATGGATGATTTTAGGGGTTAAATTTCGCTCATGGGCTACTTTTCCACGGTTTTTCCAAAAACGAGATTCGCTATTTTAAAAATGATTCGCCCAAATTCTATAGGATAAAATGATTTTACCTTAAAAATCACCAAAAGTTTATAAAAACTACATAAAATCCTTAGAAATTTGAATATTTTTACAAAAATATCGCCAAACATTTATAGTTGGCATATGAAGGATAAGTAATATTCGCCAAGGTTTCTACATTTCAAAATAAATTCCCATCCTTAAAATCATCCATGGAACTTCGATCATAATTTGAATCAGTAAACTAGGAATGGACTGTGCCATATAGCAACGCCGACCAGACCTGGATATTTACTCTGAATATCATAAACAACCATTGGAAATAGAATTTGCAACCCTTCACATTCCCTTTTTCATATGGAAGCGCCATCTTTACAAGGTATTCCTGCCAAGTTCCAACTGTCGGCATATTTTCCAGGGGATATGGCAAAAGGTGTTGATGCAAGCACCTAAAATCCTGTTAGTTGTCGCCTACAATTGCATTGCAAAAGGAATGCATGGTGTAAAGCCACAACGACTGCACATTAAACTTCGCTGCTACCAAACAACAAATTGCAATAAACAAACTATCTCCAAAGTTAGACACAACATTTGTTGCCAGCTGTAAACCATGGCAATCTATGTGATGCATAATCTGTTCCCACTGTGATTTAAGGTCTTTGAAAAAGAGGGACAAGTAAATATGAGGTACTTCAACATTTCATATGGACATTTTTTTGTACAGGAGTGGTTCATAATGACCACTGATACCATTGACTTCATGGAACAAGATGCAATATGGATTGTGAGAGGCATCTTTGTTGAATAATAGATATCTTCTTTTTCTTGTCAATGATCATATTCCAACTAATATATTGAGCTAGTTAAACATCCACCGCATACAAAATGTGTCTCTCGAAAGTCCCCTCTCATGTGCAGACAAAGATGGAGATGCAGACAACTGCATCTTTGAAAAATACGTAGCGACATCATGTATTATGTGCAACTGCTGAAGAAAATCAGATTCCAGTTCGTATTCATAGGAGTTCAATGCATCTGTGTCGCCATTTTTTAAACAAGCCAAGAAATAATCTATCAATCCATTACACAGCTTGGTCGACGAATACCGAAAATCCGGTAGAACCTGTAATGTATCGAAAAGGCAATCCCTTGTAGTATACAAGAATGCATCCAATCTAAAGAGGCCATTGCTATGTAAAGCCACACCAATGTTTCCATGTATAATTGATTGTATATCTATTTCATACGACTCAACATCGATTACTTCTTCCATCTTCTCAACTGTGATTTTGAAGTTGTTTGTTAGATACTTTCACTTTGTCTGAAAACAGAGAAGAGTGGGAAAAAAAAAAAAATACAACCTCCCCAAAAAAGGAAAGCAAAATAGGAAAACTACAAGCCCGAAACTGGGTACCAAACAGAAGAAACAACGCAAATAAATAACACCATAAATTTACTGGGCAAAAAGACAACAGGTGAGCGCATGTTTCAAACCCACAAAATAAAAGATTTCCATACGTCTACACTCCGACCGATGGTTCCCTCTTCTAATAACTTCGAACTACTTTTCGAGAACCCCTTCGCATTGCAATTTTCCAAAAAACTATAAACGTCATAGCTGGCATATGAAGACGCATGGTTTCCAGGAACATAAATTAAGAGCATAGACAAAGATGGTCTGCAATAGAATTTCAAGGCAGGGACCGCCACCATTGAAAAACAACAAGAGGGAAACTTACCCATCAACAAGGGATGACAAGAGGCCAACCTCGAAAACTAGAAACCACAATAATAGGTCCAACAACTTGCAAAGTTGAATAACAAGAAAACAGTGAACAACCATGAAGATGTCCAACTGCATCTGTTGAACCTCAACTTTGCAAAGTTGAATCCAACAAGAACAACAATTGTGGAACCAAGCAGCGAAAAAGCATCGACCACTGAAGCAACAATGCAGAGCATAAAAAAAATGCAACATAATTGTATCCCAACACATTTTCACAATAAACATTTAACCTATTAAGTAAACACTTAAGACTGTCAAGACCACCTAAGGGCCTAGCTCTGTACAAACATTTAAGAAAAAATGCAGCGTGAAAAATCTGTTCTCTTAAAAAGCGCAACAATAAAACAAAAACCAGACATGATAATATGGTAGACAATGTATTTTAGCTACCAGGAATTGCTAAAGGAAACATTCAAACTAATGCTAGCATTAATCCACCTTCGACCATTGCATAAGAAAATATATGATTCTAAAAGACCATATACAGTGGAATACTTTAGATATGCCAACATATATAACATTGGGAATAGCGAAGCCGGAAAAAAGACCTTCAATCCATTGTTTAATCACATCTTGACAAACATTGTACTTTTTATTATATAAAAATCAAGGAAAGATGTCCAACTACCATAAAAAAAATTGAACAAAATTGTATTCGAACAAACTTGTACAATAAAAATTTAAGATTGCCAAAGTTGTTAGGTAAACACTTAAGACTGTCAGGACCGTCCAAGGGCCTAGCCCTGTTCCAACATTTAATAAAAAATGCAGTGTGGCAAGCCTCTTCTCTCGAAGAACGCAACAATAAAGAAAAAATCAAACATACTAATATGGTAGACAATGTATTCAAGCTAGCAAAAAATGTTTAAGGAAACATTCGAACTAATGCTAGCATTAATCCACCTTCGACCAATGAATAAGAAAATATATGATTCAAAAATACCATATACAATTCAAATACTTTGGATATGCCAACAAATATAACATTGGGAATAGCAAATCCGACAATAATACCTCCAATCTGTTGTCCAATCAGATCTTGACAAACATGGTACTTTCTATTATATAAAAATCGATGTTTTCACTTCCCTTTTTCCAACAATAGATAATATGAAAATATTTGTGGTCAATGCACAGTTTAATACCAGGTCAACAATTTATCGATCGCTATAGTCTCTCTTTTCCTACGACAGGGACTAATAATATTCACAACGTAAATGTTAGAACTTTTAGGTTTGTATATTAATATATGCACTTTTTATGTTTTTACGCATATTATGTTCATTTCAATAAGGTGTGTGAATAAGAGATCCACGGAAATTAAATAAAACCTTTGGATCTTTACTTTTGATGGTCTAATGGGTATGAACACTATATTATGCCACTCGAACTAGAATTAGAGTCATCCCTTTTTCAATCTTATATTTTTAACTTATTATTCCATGATTGGGAGAAAATATATTGTTGCATATAATTTTGTTCATCTACTCTGAACACACTTGAACACACTTTGACTTTGTATTTTGTATTTATACAATTTTTCTTACTGGTATTAGTTTAATAAATACTTATTAAATGGTACACATAGTAACACATTATTTTCTTTTGTTTTTCAATTATGAATTTTAAAATCTTAATCCTAATATTTCAGTAACTCAAATACAAAGGAAATAATACACTTTGTTTTTTTATATCGTTTAGAGAGAGCATGAAAGAATGTTGTCTTTCAATAAAACCTTTGAATCATGCCATTGTCACATAGAAAATTCTTAGGTTATTCAATGTGACTCATCTGATTGTCATCATTTTTTATCCACAATTGTATATGCAAAATTTAAAATGCAATAACAAAATAGACCAACACAATAACAAAACATTCTACAATACAAAATACACAGAGAATAAAAGAGAACAATATTGTAATTGAGAAGTAAATGACCATCTATTGTATTTTCAGCAAGAAGACACCCTTTTTATTAGACTAGGCGTTTTTTTGTTACAACAACAACAAGAAACTTGTTGCTTTGTTTTTGACTCATACGTGTTGTTTCGTTTTTTATTTGGCTAATTGTCAGATGGAAAAATAATGATAATTATTTATTAGAAGTTTCCCTTCTCAGCTGGACTAGCGAGGGAAGTTTACAATAGAAACAACTATGTGAAGGGATATGGGAGCCTTATTTGGTTGCCCAATTCCTTCGTGTTTAGATCTGGAAGCGTCTTGGCTTCTGCCAACACATGAGGATATTTTCAATGCATTCTCTCCAATTCTTTCTTGAACTATGTTAGGATCATATCTTAGTGTGTGTAACTGATGATGTTTTTCTCTAAATTGTGCTTGTCCCACAAGAGCCACACACGAGCTTCCGGGTGAAAGAACAATGGCTTGTGAATTTTATGAGGCCTTTTTTGTGCACACTCTAGTGTAGTTGGTAATGCATTGAATACCTAAAGGTGGTGCTGAGAAAATGTATGGGTATAACAATGTGTTGAGTGTTCTTGTTGGTGATGTGGAAGCCCCACTCGATACTGATGAGACAACACTTCATTATATATCTCAACATTTCCCATAAATACAAGCTCCGTGGAAGAATGATGGGTGTGTCCAATTCACCTTGTTTGATTAATTGCTCCAACTAAGAAGGGATTACTTTGAAAATGATTTTGTCCCTCCATACTACATTTGTAAGAATTATGTTTAGAAAAAGAGGAACTCCTAGGAAAAGTGTTATAATATGCTAGCATTTGTGTTGGAGTACATAACCTGATGGTGGAGACTACTGGAGCATGAAACTATTTTGGAATAAGAATAGTTGGAAATGTAAAAGGAAAAGATGGAGGTGGAGTAGGGCCTGAATTCAAAAGTTGGTCAGGTTGGCATATTATCACATCAGTCTCTTGGGGAGTGAGGTAGTATGAAGGGGCATTGGGAAAAGAGGCTTCTGAAATGAGATCAATGGTGTTCTCAATAGAGAAAGATGGGGGTATTCTTGTGCGTTGGAGGAAGGAATTGGAAATTTCTAAGAGTTGGGGAGCCCTGTCCTAAGGTGTTGGGTTAGTTAGATGGTATAGTTTAATGGGGTGAACCAAACACAAGGAAACATATTTGTTCAGACTTACTTGTTTAATGGTTTCGTTTCTAATAAAAGGTTGTGTGGATTGAGGGGTAGATAAGGTGAGAACATAGGTGCATCATGCATGTTGCGGGTGGTATTTATGGAATTTAGCATGATAAACAATGTTCTGGTCTTGTTGGTAGGAGAGTCCAAGTAACATTTAAGAACAATCTAAAAGAGAAACATCACACACTAGAATATCTCAGAAAGGGCCAATAGAGAAGGTCACCACACATCATTGGGAGATAGTGGGGCATGGGGATTTCATTTGTTCCCATCGAAGATGATATGGTTTAGGGTGTGCAATAGTTGGAAGTTGTAGGTGTTGGACCAAGTTATGGGAAACAAGTTTTTTTGGCTTCCATTGTCTAGGATGACAATAGCCAATTCGTGCATAATTTGGCAATTGTGGGTAAACAGGGGAACATGAGATGTGTCATGCTAATTAGTGGTCATTAGAATTAGATATGAGTCAAATTATTAGGATTTGTGAGAGAAATGAATTCCGAATGGTTAGGGGAATTAGAATGAGAGACTTATGCAAAAAACAAATTGGCGGGGTCGAGTTTATGAAGTGCCCAACATTCTGAAAAAGCATGCAAGTTATTCTTGTGGAAGTTACACCAAGGCATCTTTCAAGGTGTGGATATGGTGGTGCAGGTAAATTGAGAAGGGATAGAAGTAGAAGGGTCATATCTAACTTGGGGTGAGTGGATTTGAGGAGCCACTTTATGCTCAAAAACCAAGGCCCGAATAAAGGCCTTGTCCAAGGAAGAGCTCTCAAACAAATAAACTTCATGATGGATTCTTAGCAATAATACAAAACTGAACTTGAAAATCAATATCTCTTCCAAATCGATGAGGTAGATTTGGATGTGAAGTTTGCAGAAGATGTCGATGCATCCCTATAAGGATTAATTGGCTAGTTATTGGAGCTGAAAACATATGGTAAGAAGCTTATCATGATATCCTGGTGTGTAAAAGCAGTCTCTGAGAGATTGGCATAATCCATTCCATGTCATAAGGTGTGGTGAATGTGAATTAGGTTACCTCTATCCATGAACCAAGAATAAGTATCTAGCTGAGTGTCCCACCATTTTTGGGAAATTCCCTCGAGTTGTAGACTGACGATTTGAAGCTTCATGTATTTCTTCATCTCAGAACATGTATAGAAGTATGAGGAAATACTGGGAAGCCAAGAGTTGACATTCTCTCCATTCATTTGTCCTGAAAAGTTTGGTAATTGGAAGCACATATCGAGCTGCATGGGTGTTGGAGCTTTGCATTGTTGCAGAGTAGCTCCTAGATAGCCATCATTAAATATTGAATTGGAGATGTGGCATTTGATGAAAAATCCTTTTTATATGGATCTCTTCATGCAGACATAGTTTTCTTTCACCATGGATTTCGATTTGTCATTCGATGTTGAAGAATGATGAAAGATGAATGTGTTCGAGGTCCTAAGGAGGGCACACTAGAATTCCAGAGAAGGACGTTTGTCTTTAAGAAAAAAAAAGCATTGGATGGACTCTCTTTTGAATTTTGTGGCTGAGAAAAAGCCTTCTTTGATCGAGGCACTGATACCAAGTGATCGACAATTTTATATGCAAAATTTAAAATGCAACAAGAAAATAGACTAGCATAATATTAAAATGTTGTACAATACAAAATATGCACATAATGAAAGAGAGAAATATTGGATTTGATAACTAAATGACCATTTATTGTATTTTTAGCAAGAAGACACCCTTTTTATTAGGAAACTTGTTGCTTCATTTATGACTAACAAGTGTTGTTTCTCTTTTTATTTAGTTAAATACCTGACAAAAAATTAATTCTAATTATTTATTAGAAGTTTCCTTGCTCAGGTGGACTAGCAAGGGAAGTTTACAATAGAAACAACTATGCGAAGGGATATGGGTGCCCTCTTTGGTGGCCCAATTTTTCTATTTTCCAACTCTTATCTTATTCGATTTCGCTCATCTGATTATTTCCATTTTTCTATTTTTAAATTAATTTCTATTGACAAAGGTCACCAATGTGATTTCAAGAGGATGACAATGTTTATTGGAAACCTAGACTCATGCTAATGTTATCAAATTATTCCTTAAACCATGCAAACATAATTTTATTGCTTCTATTCCAATTATCAATTTTTCACGAAGTGTTCCCACTAGGGTATAAATTTGACGGGCACTCCTACCTGTCAAGTAAATTTTATATGACGGGTTTCTTCTTAAAACTTAAAATTTCCCTTCCCCTTAAGTTTTATTGTTATTTTTTCCAGTCATTTAAATAGTATGTGTCATATGTGTTTTTGTTCATTTTTATTGTAAATACAAAAGCTTCCTAGGAACAATATAACATTAATATGAAATTGCATTTAACATAACATCATCAATTTGTTTCACATGGAATACAACACCATTAAAAACATAATAAAAAAATATTAACATATTACCTTGATATAACACCTTTCACAAGTTTCAATTTTGAAAATCACCAGATAAGATATTGAAATCACTACAAAAAAAGAAATCAATGTACAAAAAAAATCTACCTAACACTAAGTAGTATGCATGCAATGATGCTGAGATAGCTACATTGTACAGGAAAAAGAAAAAAGTAGTTAGGAATGGTTGTTGTAAAAATAATAATAAAAGTTTTGGATTGCAAAATTTGAAATAATTATAGTTATTAATATATAATGAAATAATCCCCTGGATTGGGTGACAAGTGGATGGAAGTGGGAGCCAGGTAGCGTAGGGAGATATTAATCCTTGATTCTTGTCTCTCGTCCCCCCAGTTCAAATGAACCACATTCACTGCGACTCAATGGAGGTGCACTGGGCACTCCAAGGAGAATTAAGGGAGCCATGCGTGAACAAGGTTGTGTATAACTACACCGGGCTTGCAGTCACCTCGACCTTCATGGATCCCACCCATGTTAAATCGCAAGGTTTTATGAAATTTGGGATGTCAGATCATTCTCTCATTCCTCCTTATCATTTTCCCCTTCTTTTCCTAGACCTTGTCTGGATCTTCCACATCCAATTTTCTTTATGCCTATCCACACCTTCTTTAGATTCATTCATCAATGCTCGCAACATTCCTAGGGAGAGAGGAAATTATGAGAGAGGCCCACTGTATTATAGTTCCTTCACTAGACACAATCGTCTCCCCCCCTCC
>SNQJ01S0009739.1:72271-89484 GCA_010110895.2 Picea sitchensis | reverse complement strand
TTATAGGAATATGTAAGACGCTAAAATATTTTTTCTATATAAATGTCATAAAATTGTGTTCACTACTTTATCTTTACCACCTGTTGTGATTATTGCTTGCCACATAGGTCGTTACAATTCAAATAGTCTGAACTCCACTTGTCAATTTGTATATCACGGAACTCTGGGTATTCTTTGTAGGCCACGGAACAACAGAGGCCCATTTTTTAGCCTGCCAACCCGCGAAGTAAACACTGACTATGTATGGATTGAGGGTTTCATGCATGCTCCATAAAATGTCATCCACATAATCTATAAAAGTACATATTTTGTATGTATAAAAGTAAATGTCTTCTTTATAAAAGTGCATCTTTGGTATGTATAATTTATGTTGTCTAGGAACCTTTAATTTCATAAGTTTCAATTTCTTGTGTCTAGGAACCCTTGTTTTAAGAAAAGCTATTTCAGGAATGCTAGTTGTTTTTGTTCTCTTCTCCATGAACCTATGTAATAGACGTTACTACTATTTTTTTGTGTTTTTTGTCCACGAGCTATTTTTTTGTGTTTTTTGTGTTTTTTGTGTTTTTTGTCCACGATGCCCTTAAAATTCTAATAGCCTGCAATCCGATTGTTAGTTTGTATATCGCAGAACTATCGATGCTTTTTGTAGGGAATGGAAGAATAGAAGCCCAATTTTAAGCCCGACATCCCGAGAACCCGACATCCAAAAACTGGCTAAGTATGGAATGAGGGCTCTACTTTGTAAAATTACATATTTTGTATGTATAAATTATGTTGTGCAGGAATCTTTCATTTCATAAATTTAAATTTTTCATTGTGTCCACGATCCCTTCTTTTAAAGAAAACTAAGTCAGGAATGCTAATTTTTTTTTCTGTTTTTTGTGAACAAACCTATGTAATAGAGATTACCACTATTTTTTACAATTCAAAAAGTCCAAAATTTGCTTGTCAATTTGTATATCACGGAACTCTGGGTACTATTTGTAGACCACGGAACAACAGAGTCCCATTTTTCAACCCGCCAGCTCGAGAACCCACAATGAAAAAACTGGCTAAGTATGAATTCAAGGCTCCATGCATGCTCTATAAAATGTCATCCCCATACTCTATAAAGTACATATTTTGTATGTATAAAAGTAAATATCTTCTTTATAAAATTGCATCTTTTGTATGTATAATTTATGTTGTCCAGGAACCTTTAAATTCATAAATTTCAATTTATTGTGTCAAGGAACCCTTGTTTTAATAAAATCTATTTTGGGAATGCTAGTTGTTTTTGTGCTCTTCTCCATGAACCTATGTAACATACATTACTACTATTTTTTTGTGTTTTTTGTCCACGAGCGTATGTAACACATATGTAAAGAATACTATTTCAGGAATGGTAAATTTTTTGGACAGGATGCGCTTAAAACTCTAATAGTTTGCAAGTCCGATTGTTAGTTTGTATATCGTAGAACTATCTGTTCTTTTTGTAGGGCATGGAAGAACAGAAGACCAATTTTCAGCCCGACATCCTCAGAACCCGACATCCAAAAACTGGCTAAGTATGGAATGAGGGCTCCGCTTTGTAAAATTACATATTATGTATCTATAAATTATGTTGTCCAGGAACCTTTCATTTCATAAATTTCAATTTTTGTTGTGTCCACGATCCCTTCTTTTAAAGAAAACTAAGTCAGGAATGCTAATTGTTTTTGTTTTGTTTTTGTCAACAAACCTATGTAACAAACATTACCACTATTTTTTACAATCCAAATAGTCTAATCTCCTCTTGTCAATTTGTATATTGCGGAACTCTGGGTATTCTTTGTAGGCCACGGGACAACAGAGGCCCAATGATAAATCTTTTGGACACAATGCCCTAAAAATTCTAATAGTCATAAAGTTTGATTGTCAGTTTGTATATCATGGAACTATCGGTGCTTTTTGTAGGGCAGGCAAGAACATAAACCCAATTTTCATCCCGACATCCCGAGAACCCGCCATCCAAAAACTAGCTAAGTATGGAATGAGGGCTCCACTTTGTAAAATTACATATTCTATATGTATAAATTATGCTTTCCAGGAACCTTTCATTTGATAAATTTCAATTTATATTGTGTCGACGATCCCTTCTTTTAAATAAAAACTAATTCAGGAATGCTAATTTTTTTTGTGTTTTTTGTCAACAAACCTATGTAACAGACATTGCCACTATGTTTTACAAATCAAATTGTCCGAACTCCACTTGTCAATTTGCATATCGCAGAACTTTGGGTATTCTTTGTAGGCCATGAAACAATAGAGGCCCATTTTCCAACCCACTAGCCTGAGAACCCGCGATGCAAAAACTAGCTAAGTATGAATTTAGGGCTCTGTGCATGCTCTATAAAATGTCATCCCCATACTATATTAAAGTAGATATTTCATATGTATAAAAGTAAATATCTGCTTTATAAAATTGCATCTTTGGTATGTATAATTTATGTTGTTCAGGAACCTTTAATTTCATAAATTTTAATTTCTTATGTCCAGGAACCCTTCTTTTAAGAAAACCTATTTCAGGAATGCTAGTTTTTTTTGTTCTCCTCTCCACGAACCTATGTAACATACGTTACTACTATTTTTTTATGTTTTTTGTCCACGAGCGTATGTAAAACATATGTAAAGAATACTATTTCCGGAATGTTAAATTTTTTGGACACGATGCCCTTAAAATTCTAATAGTCTGCAAGTATGATTGTCAGTTTGTATATTGCATAACTATCGGTGATTTTTGTAGGGCATGGAAGAACAAAATCCCAATTTTCAACCCGACATCCCGAGAACCCGCCATCGAAAAACTAGCTAGCTATTGAATGAGGGATCCGCTTTCTAAAATTACATATTTTGTATGTATAAATTATGTTGTCCAGGAACCTTTCATTCCATAAGTTTAAATTTCTATTGTGTCGACGATCTCTTCTTTTAAAAAAATCTGATTCAAGAATGATAATTGTTTTTGTGTTTTTTGTCAACAAACCTATGTAACGGACATTACCACTATTTTTTCTGGTTTTTTCCCATGTACCCATGTACTTTAAATTCATGCCCACGTATCTGTACTCCATCGCATTTATTCCCTTTCCCACGGATGGGGTGCTAGTACATCACACACGTTGAGTGGAGCAACCAGGAGCGATCCTCTCTAGTGCCGACCACATGACGACCGCGTTCCACTCCCTCCCACCTGCCTCATGACTTTAAGTTCAACACACTCAAGGAAGGGCTCCATTAGTCTCAGTGCGCCCTTCTCTGCCTTTGCATCCTTTCGAGGGAGAAACACCCTCATTGGGCCTTTACTCTGCGTGTGCGGCCATTTATGGAGTCTCTCCATCTACCTGACCTATTTCAATTGCTCCAATGGCTCTATATGGCTCATTCTTTACTTTTTTTTCTTCTCAGAGCTCGGCCTCCTGCCCAACCTTTCCCTTCTCTTATTTTGTCCTCTCCTACTCTGTTCTTGGCACATTTTCTCTCTCCCACTGTCCCGGAGATGTCTCGAATATGAGGGAATTCGAAACGTGGGACAGCCTGCCAGCCAAATTGACCCTGCCTAGTCCTTCATCCTCGGCCTGCTCCCTCCATGTTATCCTCCTCCTCTTCGGCCACCTTGTCCTCCTCCCTGGCGCAGTCGACTCGAATTCTCACTTGTCTCCCACCCCTTCCTGCGTCCCTTGAAAATAGAATGGAGGGGTTGGACTACATAGGGGCCTCACTAGACTACAACCGAAGACCTTTAGGCAATTCGGCATCTATTTCACACCCAGGCCCTTTGCCTCCTCCCAACTCTCTGGCCACCCAGTCGCTTCAGGAGCAGCCTCACGACACCCAATTTCAGATGGATGGTCTAGAAGCCAGTAAAAATTTGTGATGACAACCCCAATCTTGAGCCAATTCCAACACTGACCCAGAATGCGAGTGGAAAAAAGGCCTTGCATTGGTTCAGATACTGGTATTTGACCTGTATCGAGACATGGATGACCTCCGGCTCCACCTAGAGACCCTGGAAAACAAAGCCTCTCAACTCCTACAGTTTCTCTCTGCGTTACAGGGTGCTCATCACCTCCCAGCAGAGGCACCCCAAGCAGCAATAGCCCAACTAGCAGAAACCTCGGCACTAGTGTTGGCACTGGAAACTTTGGTCCACGCAGAGGTTGACCGTGAGGAGAAGAGNACGCCATGCAACTGGACCGGACACCAGTCAAGGAGGAGTCGCCTCCTCTCGGGGACACAACATTTGATGCCTTCTGCATGGCCGCATCGCTGCACTACAACCCATACCGGTGGTCTATCTGTTGTTTTTTTTATTGTTTTTCCATGTGCATGGTGGCCTTTCATGCATTTGTCCATGGTTATTATAGTTATGATGTCTACACTTTCCACGGTTGTAATAACCACCCTTAGGGGCCATCATTTTGAACTCTTTTTGCATCAGTAATAGTCTAGACTTTAGTTATGAAGCGGTTCAGTTGGCTAAGCTAGTTTCCCCTCAGGGAAACTCACTTTTTACAACTTGAAACAATGGAAATTCTCTGTAATCCTTCATTTTGATAGACTTTTATACAATCTTACTTATAAAAAAAAAATATTGAATAAAATTTAAATAATTGTTTATACTATTCATTAAGTAAAACACATTATAACATTATATAAATTACTATAAATCTCCATACAATGTTATAATATTCTATAAATTGCTCAGTCTCATGTATATGACAGAATTGTTCCGTGCAAAATGTATATGATGGAAGTTTTTCATGCAAAATGTATATCATGTAACACGTTGGGCATGAAAAGTGTCAACCCGCGACTCCGCCAACACGCAACTTCGTAATTGTTCCGTGCAAAATGTATCAAGTTTTATAACATTATACGAATTACTATAAATCTTGGTACAATGTTATAATATTCTATAAATTACTGTCTCATGTATATGACGAAATTGTTGAGTGCAAAATGTATACGACGAAAGTGTTGGGTGCAAAATGTATTTCACAAGACAGGCTGGCCATAAAAAATGTGAAATGTGAAACTGTGACTCCGTCAACCCGCCACTCTATAATTGTTGGGTTACATTGATTATGTATTAAATATTTCATGTACTATCAAACTTAGATCCTAGGAACCTTCATTCATGTACCATACATTAATATTTTTTGATAAATTTCAAATAAAATTAATTTGCGAATACTAAATTTTTCATGAATATCACATGTACTACAACTTGTAACCCACACATTTAATCCTCTTCCATCCTGACAGGGACTATGCTGCCATGCGACACTTATTTAAACTCAAAACTAATTTTCAATAAAAGCATTAAAAGTTTTATTTTATTTCCGCTGATCTTTTATTCACATACCTTATTGAAATGATATGCGAAAAAATTTAAAAAGGGTATATATTAATATACAAACCTATCTTTTATTCACATACCTTATTGAAATGATATGCGAAAAAATTTAAAACAGGTATATATTAATATACAAACCTAAAAGTTCTAGCAACTCTAACATTTGCGTTATGAATATTATTTAAATTCAAAATTATTTTTCAATAAAAGCATTAAACTTATAAGATTGAAATGGTGAAATGGCTTTGATATCTCCACAACATCACTATTTCCAATTAGCCTAGGCTAACTTTCTCCACCATTTGATCAAGAAAATCACATGATATTAAAAAATATATTCAAAATTCTCCACCATTTGATCAAGAAAATCACATGATATTAAAAAATATATTCAAAATTCTTGCGAACATAAGTTTAAATTTCCTCCCCCCCAAAAAACAGATATAAGCATAAAATATACATTCTAAATTTGAATACTATTGCATATCTAAAATCTTCCTACATACTTATAATTTAAAAAAAAAATGATATTTTGATAGTGAAAATTTACAAGATATCTAAACTTAACTTTTTGAATAGTAGTGCACATTTAGAATCTACGAAAAAAAATTATATTCTCACAGTGGAAATTTACAAGATATCTAAACTTTTTGAATAATAGTGCACATTTAGAATTTCTGTAGAAGAAGCTAGGAATTAAAAAAATGATATTATGATAGTGAGACTTTACAAGATATATATTTTTGGTTGGAAATTTACAAGATATCTAAACTTTTTAAATAGTAGTGCACATTTAGAGTTTATGTAGAAGAAGCTAGGAATTAAAAAAATGATATTATGATAGTAGGATTTTACAAGATATAATTTTTTTTTATAATTTTAAGAGAACATATTTCTATTTAGAGCACATTCATATTTTTTAATATAAAAAAAAAAAAATGAAAAAACAATCAACTATGAAATACTTAATTTACATTTTTAATTGTATAACTTAATACACAATCAACAATCCCTCCACTTAACCTAGATAAAAAAAAAGGTATCTATAAATGAACAACACATGAAGGTTTCCAAGACAATGCATAATGAAAACAATGGGTCTGATAATTGAAATTATCACTTGATGTGTTAAGGCTACAGTTGCGATATTGTTGGTGTACATCAGTAAGGTATCCTTAGCCTTCCAACCTTTGAACAATAGGGTATCCTTAACCTTCCAACCTTTGAACACTTTGATACAATTGATAATAGAGAAAAAGATTATATTCACAAAATAATACACAATTTTTTTATTTATTATATTCATAGAAAAATACATAGGTGAATGCATTCAAGGTTTACCTAAAGGTTTTGTTGAAGGATGAAAGGGGTCACCCACCACTTGTTGGTTTGTTATTGTGATTTCCTTCTTCACAAATTCATCATTAATTCCTTTTAGAAGAAACATCTACAACTTTATTAGGCATACTTCTGCTTGTCGTGCATGTCACACGAAACAATTGACTTGCATCTGGTCTACATCTTACTATTTTTTATGGTTAGTATTCATGAAGCTCCATCTAGTTTGCATGTTTCCCATTTTAGCATATACTGCAAGATGGGCAATGTTTATAGTTGTATCAACATCAACGTCATCCATAAAAATGAGAGGGGATTTTCCACCCAATTCTGATGTCACGTGTTTTCGGTTGTTTTTCGCAACAACCTCAATGATAACTTTCCCAATTTGAGTCGACCCTGTAAATGATATACGAGTACAAGCACATTTAGTATATAATTTTGGGACAACTGAGCTCATAGAGAGATGCACCCGAAGTCAAATTATCATCATTCATCATCCTTCAAAGCCCATTACATAGTATAAACAACTACAAGTTGTGCAAAAACATGGGTAGAGGAAAAAAACACGTCATCATATGACTGAACATGGCATACCCCAACCTAAACACAAACTCTCGACACCCTTAACACCTTTCATTCCACCACCTAGTAATAAAATACTTGAACTCATTAAAATACTTTAACTTCATAAAAAACATACTCCTAAAGTGAATATTAATAACTAGATCAATCGTTATCCTAATCAAGTTAGTCATGCAAAAATGTAATCAAGTTAATCATGAAAAATTGTTAATAATTGAAATGCAAGAATGTTAATGGTTGAAATCATAGCTTTTCAAAAACATTAATAACTAGATCAACCATTATCCTAATCAAATTAATCATGCAAATATATTAATGATTGAAATCTTAGGTTTTTAATAAGTGTACACCTATCACAATAAAAGCTTGACAAACTTTTAAACACTGGTGGTCAATTTATTAAGAATCGCCTAGCCAATTTATTCACACTTACATATTTCGGGCATCTCCTTATCAATATATGAACTAGTTTATTTATTTTACTAGGTTCGAACACGGAGTTATTGTAAATATGTAGTTTGGATAACGAATTCTTTTACTAGATTCCAACAAGAAGTTATTGTAAATATGCGTTTTGGATGACATATTTTATGACCTATGAAGAAACACACCAACATATATCCAATATGCGTTTTGGATGGCATTTTTTGTGACCTCGGCATTCACGAAACACATCAACATAAACCCAAGATTAAAGAAATCGCTTGACTGATTTTGCGACGTAAGAAAGTATGTTAAAAAATTACGGTATATTTTGTGACGTAAAAAAGTATGTTAAAAAATTGTGGCATAACTCATATATGTTGTCAATCTATATGTAATTTAATAGCGAAGGAATAATAAAATAAATTATTTTTTCTATTTTAAAATAAATGGTTGATTTTCATATATTTACAATCTTTTACGAGCTTTAGCTATGAAACACATCCACACATCCACATAAATCCAAGATTAAAGCCTTTAGTTCAAAATCTCTCGAATTATCTTGTGACCTAAAAAAGTATATTAAACAAATATGGCATAACTTAAATAAGTTATCCATCTATCTGTAATTTAATATTGAAGGAATAATAAAATAATATTTTTTCCTATTTTAAAATAATGATTGATTGTTATTTACCATCTTTTACAACTCACTCATGAAACACATCAACATAAATCCAAGATTAAAGCCTTTAATTTAAAATGGCTGTAGTTATTTCGTGACTTAAGAAAGTATATCAAAAGAATATGTCATAACTTATATTAAATTACAATTAATAATTAAGAAATAATAATAATAATAAATTATCAATTAAATGGAATTTAATAGTTAAAAATTAATATTTTTTTTTTAATCTATTTAAAAAAAAATAATTGATTTTCAAGTATTTACAATCTTTTACACAGAATTTTAATTTATTATAAAAAAAATTCTCCATACTTATTAAAATATTTATTCTTATCTTTTATATTATTTTTTCTCTTATTTGATTAATTTGTGTAATTCGTCAATATCTACCATTTATGTAACTTTTCAATATATATAGATATAAGGTTTGTAATTTAAAATTATAGTAAAATCTAAATTCACTGTGATAGATTTATTATTTCCAAATATCAATAGCTTTATTATCCATCCCTGTTTAGATGTTATTTTTGTAAATATAATTTTTTCATATTAAAAAAAACAAAAATAAATTAACTTTTATTGTTGAGAAAGATGTGTAAAAAAAAATATTTCAATGTAAGATATAAATAAAATATTTCAATATCCATCTTAAGTAAAAAAATCTATATGAAGTCTATATAGAGAGACAATTATGATTTTGTTAATAAGTGCTTTCTAAGTCTTAGAATGAGGGAGATGCATAATTACTTCAATGCTTCATATTATGGAGATAACATGTGGCATTTAAAAAAATATGAATAATAAAAAAATAATTTCAATGTGGGTCATAAATAAAAAAATTCTATGTCCACCAATTTCGGTCTCACCCGAGGTTAACCACCACCATTATATTCATTTTCTGTCATATAAGTATATTCTAGATGTGGGGTTCTTGGAGGCACCAATACTAGAAATAGCTTTAAATTACTTCTTGTTGGAATCTGAAATTCTATATTCACTCACAAAAAAAAATGTGGCCTTAAGTATTTTAACTAGACTTACATATTTTCTTACCCAAATATGATGGCTAAATGAGAGGTTTTTTGGAGTCATGGATCTAGTCTTAATGTTGGTCTCAAACTTCTCTTGGACATAACTGAGTGTCTGCAACTCTCATAAATTCTTGTTAGATGACATGGCCTTAGCATGGTGGTAGTCCCACTCTGAACTTGACACTACACATGTGGCTAGGCCAACTTGACACTACACGTCGCCAGACCAACTTATGATTGCATTAACACTTGGGACACCTTTTTGCAACCCCTTTGAAGGTGATCTCATGATTGCATTAACACTTGGGACACCTTTTTGCAACCCCTTTGAAGGTGATCTCACACTTGTACATATCTATGCCAATGGTTGCAGCTTCAACAATCTCTAGGTTGAAGCCTATAACAATATATTGAATTCTTTACAAAAAATATGATTAACTATAGATCTAATACTTTGAAGAGGTACTTATTCTTAAGTTAATTCTACGTTTTCATTTTTTTTTATGAAGTGACCTTGTTTCATAGTCTATACCTCTATTAGGCTTTCACAGATTCTTTATTATGGAGGATAATCTTGATATTCATGCTTGTTATCCTTACTTTCATAATCCCACTTCTCATAACCCTAACCCATTCATTTAAATAATTCCTCCAAACTATATCTCCACAAGTCAGGTTAAAAACATTAGT
The DNA here is from genome assembly GCA_010110895.2 of Picea sitchensis. Taxonomy (NCBI): domain Eukaryota; kingdom Viridiplantae; phylum Streptophyta; class Pinopsida; order Pinales; family Pinaceae; genus Picea; species Picea sitchensis. The sequence goes on along the minus strand of SNQJ01S0009739.1, from coordinate 79,352 downwards.
ACCATTTCCATAAAATGCAATCACATTTTACTCCAATTTTTATAGTCTTACAACAAAAAGATTGCTCCAAAGCTTAGGACATAGATACACTTGTTCACCATAATACCACCCCCTAACATATCAACATCCATCCTTCATTTCATATCTCACTTAACCACGAGATATTACTTTCTTGTGCCTCCCCCTCACCTTCAACCACTACCAAACCCCTCTACATTCCCCTTCTTGGCCTGCCTAACATAACTCTACAACTATTGGAATCTCTAATATTGGGTAAAGATATCTTCCTTAATTTCCTCATCACCTCTTATATAATCCACCACCATGTTCCTATGGATTTTCCTTGAATTAATAATTGTTACACTACATTTCTCCTCTTATATAATCCACCACCATCTTCCTATGGATTTTCCTTGAATTAATAATTGTTACACTACATTTCTCTTCCCCTTCATCTCCACGTGTTAACACCCCTTTCTCCTCAATAATCTCAACAACCATGACGCAGTGACATAAATTTTTCTTAATACAACACCAAAACATGGAGAGCCTAAACCAATCTTCAAAACGATAAAGCACACCATGGACTTGGTACTCACCCTATATAAATACAACAAACACTACAATATGGATATTTTAGGTCCTCATATAGCCTACTGTGAGGATCATAAAGAAGAGGCTTTTGATGTATATAATCATGCTCCCATGGACACACATTATTTTCTAGTGCAACTCAGCTCGCTCACATCAATGAAAATTTCACAATAGGCACCTTCTCTAAGTCAAACTCTATGCATAGCCATCAAACCACTTCGACAAAAGGACATTAATCAATATGCTACTTCAAATTCACCAACAATGCAATAGATCTTAGATACATATCATGACACAAAAGTGATTTTTCAATCGAATCGATCATACTACCTTGTTACACTATGGTATTATGACATTGATCACTACTTCCATCCAAACATTAGCCTAGAGACACCACTCTAAATAATAACGAATCCTCTTGCATCAAGTTTCCTACTTGGATCTAGAACCAAACAATTATGGATTAAAGGGCTCATGCATGCCTATACTTACACCAGCGTATTCTTGGTAGAGTTCACAAGCTATGTGATATCTTATCTAGTAGCAATCTAACACTGTATAACATGGTTTCTAAATCTGGAGAAAAGTCAAGATGCTTACAACTTAAGAAAGGATGACCTAATGTAAATCATGTGGGTAGACCACAAGACGGAACCCCACTAATAGTGCACCTCTTCATAAAAATTATTTCCATATACCAAGCATCTTCTTTTGTATTTTTTATTTTTATTATTTTTTTCAGCCTTCTAAATGGATGTACATGGTTAATTAGTACATTCAATCTTTAAGTAATTAGGTAGTTATATTTGATTACTTCTTTTAAGTAATTAGGTAGTTATATTTGATTACTTCTTTAAACGTTGGTGTGTACATTGTAAACCTATGAAAATTCCTTTATAAACCTATGCAATTTCCTTTTGCTACATGAAAAAATATAAGAAATCTATTATAAAGGTTTTCCATTCTATACTTTATTTCATCTCTTCTTCGGAGTTTTCTTCAATATTTTTCATGGATTTTTATGAGATGGGACTACTTGAACTTCATCTATACTTTATTTCGACTCTTCTTCGGAGTTCTCTTCATTTTTTTCATGGATTTTTAAGAGATGGGATTAGTTGGGCCTCGTGAAAACATTGAATCCCCCCGATGTAGATTATCTTTGCTATGACCAATCAAAAATCATCATAACATAGAAACAAGGAAGGGAGATAACTCCTCTTAACTATGAGATATGACATGAGTAATGGTTGTGTATGAATGAGAAATCAAGCCCGCTAACACTTTATACAAAATAAGGATTATCGGTCATTATATAATTTTTTGATGAAAACTAAAACATTTCGACGAATATATAAGTTGAATGACATGATAAAAAATAATTTAGATTGTGATGGGAAGATTTGATTAATATCAATCTCGGAATTTTATGTTTATAGTCTATTTATATTTGAATATTTGAATTTATTACTTTGTTAAAAAAATTATGGAGGTAGTTATTGTTGGAAACATGTCAATGAATTTTCTCATGCGGTCACATGCAGATGTGCATGCATGTAATCTATTTATGAACTACTCGTGTTACTATCTGATCTATTCATGATAAGTTTGTATAACTGAGTGATAGATGTTATATATGTGAGCATATCCATAGAGGTGGAGTACAATGTGAGTGCGAGTGTGTGTAAGGAGCAGAGAATGAGGAGAGGATGGTTGTATGTCTATCAAGGCTATTGTAATTCTGTCTTGAATAATAAGAAGACCGATAATCATTATCCGTGGTTTTTTTCCCCATTCGGTTTGCACATAAATCATTGTGTCAAATTGTGAGATTATTGTGCTTGGTTTAAATGTGTGTTTGATCTTTCTTATGTTATACTCTATTTAATGCTTTGTTTTTCTTACACTTCCCAACAAGTGGTATCAGAGCGGGTTGAGTAGGTTTCCCAGGTGAACCAAGAAAAATTGTATGCGTGTCTCTTGTGAGCACAAAAAGGTGAGATTTAATAAATAGAAGCTTATCGATGCTCCCTATATAGTGTTAGAGACGCACCAACACTCTCAGACATTATAAATTACAATTTTCATAAAATTGACACACAGTTTGTGTGTCACAAAGTATCGAAAAATCAACGCTCCCCCACACTAAAAGAACGTTGATAGTTCAAACTAACGCTCCCCTTACACACTCGAGGAGCGTCGATCTCAAATAGCGCTACCCTTCAACTCACATGGGATATGGTATGAGTGGTATAAATTACAGATTTAAGGTATTTTGTCTTATTGATATGACATGTTACGAGGTCATGAGGTGGAGTATAAGTTCGATACATTATTAAAGAGTGAGTGAATGTTTAAAGGTCGATGCCATATAAATATTTTTTGATTAGGAGGATATTAAATATTATTTTGAACTTTTGTGGATTTGGTAAAAAGGTTTTATTAAGGTATAATTTTGTTTTTAAATATTTTTTAAAACTTTTTCACCATTAGTTTTGGGTTTAATCTTGCTTGAAGTGTAAGGTTATTTTTCCATATAAAGGGTTTGGTTTTATAAACAATGGTTTTGGAGTTTTTTTCTTGTGCTAATGGTGAAAGTGTAATGTTTTAAGTTTCAGGTGCAGAAATTCAATGGTAAGAATAACTTTGAGCTATGGAAACTCAAGATGCGAGATCTTCTTGTACAACAAGGATTGCAAAACGTCGTAGTTGTAAATTCAAATAAACCGACAAGCATGATAGACATGGGCTGGGAGGATCTGGATGCAAGAGCCCTCAATACTATTCATTTGTGTCTGGCAGATAAGGTGTTGTTTAACATCATCGAAGAGACGACAAAATCAGGTTTGTAGACCAAACTAGAGAGTCTGTATATGAAAAAGAACTTGACAAACATAATATTCTTGAAGAGGAAGTTGTACAGTTTGTAGATGAAAGAAGGTATGAAAATTACTGATCACTTGACTATCTTAAATACTTTGATTTGTCAATTAACTAATATGGAAGTAAAGTTCGAAGATGAGGACAAGGCGGTTACACTACTCTGTTCCTTTCTAGAGTCAGAACTATGTGGTTTAGCACAACAAATACAATTGATTATGACACTGTTATGGGAGCTTTGTTGTCTGAGGAGATGAGGAAAAGATCTACTAAAAGAACCTCAACAGTAGAAGCAATGATGGTCAGAGGTCGATCTACAGAAGGAGGGAAAGATTATAAAGGTACAGCCAGATCTAAGTCAAAAGACAGTAAGGGTAAGGAAAAATGTTGGTTTTGTGGCAAATATGGGAATCTCAAGAAGGATTTTTGGAAAAGACAACAAGCATCCAAAGCGGACTCCACAAAAAAAAGAAAATCCAACTACAAGTATAGTTGATGAAGTTTTGTCTGTTTGTTGTGTCTCTCCACCTGTGATCACATAGAAGGTTTAGGGCGGTGATGGTTGAGTCACTGTGAAATAATGAAAATAAAAATAAAAAAATGTATTTACTTTGGAGTTGTAGAAATTATTGATTGCGTGTAAATGGACATATGTCTGTAAGACCTAAATAAGCATGCATACCCCTGGTTTTCAAGTCACATATGAAAAGTCTAGAAGTATATTTAGGTAGATTGAATATGTGGGGGGCATGTATGTTGGGTTATCCTTAACTCGGTGAAAGAATTAACGAGTTAAATTTGTTTTTAGCCCAAAGAAGGTGTTTTTTTGGGTCCATGTTTTTTGGGTCTCTTGTGGTATTGTGTCCATGAATTGCATGTAATGAAGCCTATAAAAGTCTTGGTGAACTCCATTGTAAATGGGTTTGGAGGGTAGTGGTGAAGGCTTACATGGTCGGTTTGGTCGGATTTGGTCAAATTTGTTTGAATGCAAAGTTTGAGCTGGAGCAGTGTCTCCAGTTTAGAATGTTGGGTCTGTGGAAAGGTTGATGTATTGGCAGGTCAATCAAGTGTTTGAGAATATATGATGAAGATAAGTTCATATCCATGGAACTTGGAAAGTATTGCAAGGAAGTTGGGATTGAATAGGCATGCTCAGTAATGTCAAGTTGCAACAATAGTTGTGGACAAAGGCAGTTGTGTTATCTGGTAACTCGATCACCATCAGTTACAAAAGACAGGAAGATTAAGGAAGAGGTATGAACAGGTCATCTGGTAATTACTCAAATGTGTAATTATTCGGTTCTAGTGCTTATGGGTTTTTATTAGATTTCTCTGTAGGACCCAAATCAAACATGTAGATCTTTGATATGGTGATGATGTTAAGGGGTGCAGAATGTGGGATCATACTTCCCACATAATCATCATGGAAAGAGATGTCGTGTTTGATGTATCTCCTTTTATAAAATCAAACATAGTAAAAGATGAAAGGTTCAAAGCATGGATGGTATAAGAAAGGTATTTGGAAGGTATTTATTCCCATGAAGATTTCTCATTGGTTGTTAAAATCTTGTTTCTATTCATGTTGTGTTAGATTTGGTTGTCATAGTACAACTAGATGTTAAAATTGTTTTACTTGGATTTTTTTTGGATAGGGAGATGTATATGGAATGGTCATAATGATTAGTTCAAAATCGCAATAGAAGATTTGTTTTCAAACTCAAAAATCATTGCATGGCATAAAGAATGCTAGGGAAATGGTACAATATACTTGATTCCTTCATGGTCAGCCAAATTTTACAATAAGTGAGTATAACCATTGTGTTTATGGTATATTCATTATCTCGGTGTTATATGTTATGCTTGTTTCAAGCACAAGCATGTTTAAGATCAACAAGTTGGCTCAGCTGGTTACGACATTTGTTATGAAGGATATGGGAGTAGAAAAATAAATCTTGGGCATGGAAATACACATTGATAGGAAATATGGTAAGATTGGTTATCACAATAGAAGTATGTGGTGAAGATACTTAAGAAATTCAGTATGAATAATGTGAAACTTGTAAAATCCCATTGGCTTTCCATTGTAAATTCTCTTCAGGTTGATGTCCTAATTGATCAAGAAGAAAAGGGTTATATGTCTCGAGTAATATATGCTAGTAGGAAGTTTGATGATTGCGATGTGGAAATGGTTAGCATTTTACATGCAATTGCTATTTCCAGTAGACACATGACAAAACAAGGTGAAGAGCGTGGAAATGGGTGCTTGAAATACAAAAGCATAAGTATCACCTACAATGGTTGCAGTGATTTGGTCTGTTGTTTTGATTCATGAGATTTGGACAAGTGCAACGGTCTATTACACATGTTACTGATGGAGACAAAATGGTCCATACTGGAGTGAATCGTGAAGGCATGTTCATGTAACAATATTGTCTGAGAAGTTGCATAGTTGTGATGGTGTTTGGCTTTTCTTGGTTTGCAGAAAAGGTGATGAATTAATTAAGGGTATGATATATCAGGTAAATTGTTGTCATGGTGGGGATTTTTGTAAACATGCCAATGGATTTCCTCATGTGGTCACATGCTCATGCATGCAATCTATTTATGAACTACTCATGTAATTGTAACATCCCGCTCTTGCCCGCATTGAACAAACTTATACTTTGAGGACACTTGCTCGCAAGTGATCCGGATTATTATACTTTTGGGCATTTGATTATGATTATGAGGCGTTGTGAATTGATGAAATGTTATTATACTGCATTGACATATACAGGTTCCATTGAATCAATTTTCCTCAGTGTGAAGAATTTTTGACCTCGAGGATGCAAAGGAATTGATGGAACCCCTTGGACTCCGGATTGAGTCAGGGAGTGAACCATTGGGGTTTGATTGTTTTATATGTGATATTAGAGCATCTGATTAGATGGTATGATATGGATATATTTCTGACATGATTCATTGATGATGCAGGCTGATGATAGCTTGCTGACCAGACTCACATGTGGAGTAAAGGGGTCACGCATGACTACCAGAGATGTTGAGGGAGAGGTGTGGACAACAACCCTGCCAGAGCCTACTAGCACTCCCACCGTGTCTTGAACTATAGGTTAACGATTACCTAGTTCGAGGAGACCCATGATGCCGTGAGGGATGACTATGACAGTCGCTCACGATGATTCTAAGGGGTGTCCAATAAGGCAGGGGCCTTATTCCTTAGAGGACCTTAGTCTCCCACAAAATCACTTGATAAAATATTGACTCTAGGGGTTTTTTATGTCTACAAAGTCATTCAAGAGGCGAGTGGCACCCTTGGAGCACACGGTGCGTCCTCAAGGGCACGTTGCACAAGAAAAATGGAAAGAGGGGAGTGGCACCCTTGGAGCACGTAGTGTGTCCTAAATGGCACGTCGCACAAGAGAAACAGAAAGAGGTGAGTCACACCCTTGGAGCACCTAGTGCGTCCTGAAGTGCACGTCGCGTTGTTATTTAATAATTGGATAAACCTAGATGGTTTTAGGATGAATAACGTGTTAAGGAAGATTTACAAATTTTCCCCTAATAAAATGTCACCTAGCCTAGGAAAATAAAGTCTAGGTCTAATTTA
>SNQJ01S0009739.1:42183-62524 GCA_010110895.2 Picea sitchensis | reverse complement strand
TAAATAATAATTATAATCTTCATTAATATTGTGACAAGAAGGGGGTAAGCAATTAAAGTGATTTATAAAAATCTTTTGGGATAAAATTTAAAAAGGGGAAATAATTGTTTTACTATATTATGCTAATTAAAAATGTATTCATTAAAAAGAAAAAGGGAAAAAGGGTAAGTTTTTACACATGCCTTTTTGAGTTTAAATAAAAAGGGGAAAGAGGGAAATCTAAAATAATTAGGAAACTAGGAAAAAGCGGGAAACATAAAAAGAAAGGGGAAATACAAGGAAAAAGAAGATAGTCTAACTTAGTAAGTTATATGGCATTTAAGAACTTTCTAATTTAAACTGAACTAGTAAATTAATAAGCGGGAAAGTCATTAAAACTTGTAAGGGGATATGGGGACACCTAGGAGTGATTCTAGGAGTGCCTTTAGGTGAGTGAGGGAAATAGGGGTAATTAATTAATTAATGAAATTAATTTATGGAGGAATGAAGGGGATGGGTGACACTTGTACGGGGAGTATTTTTATGGATTAAATTATTAAACTTTAAATTAAATGGGATTTTGGGAAAGTAAGGGACTTCGAAACTCTATATAATGTAGGGATGAAAAGGATGTTGGATCTCTTATGTTTACGTAACGTTACGCTATAGAAATTTATACTTGAATGAATTAGCTTGTGGGAGTTGGGATACCCAGCTCGATGAGGAGTAGTAGCTCGGCCTTGCGAGGCAAGCTGGGAGCTAGTTGATTCTCTAGTTAGTATGTGTGGCCCCTTTTCAACTCAAGGAGCTAAGGGGGAAGAAGAGTACCCCTAGTGTTGGTTGGGAGGTACCGGTGAAGTCTCATTAGTCGAAAAGTGGGAGTTTCATAGAGCGCACAGAACATAAACTCAGAGTGGGCGACTTGGGCAACGATACGCTTCCTTTATTTATACAATGTAGATTGCCAGTATGATTTATGATTTTAGTTTTGTGTGTTTAATTGGGTAAGGAAAATGATTTTCTTAGTGTTTTAGTTGATGAATGAATTCTTTCCCAGAGCCCTTAGCTTGATGTTGATTGTTTCCCATGGCCTTGGATACCCAGCATGTCTTGACCACCTTATGGTTTATTGTTTTCTGATGATTGCAGTTTATTTTTTCCCTCGTCCCTAGCTAATCAGTCCATGCCTGAGAAGTTGGCCAGGAGCCTGATCTATGGTCGTCACTTCGGTGTTAATAGACCTATGGATCTAAATGCCCTGATTTTTTGTGCGTGGATGATGAGTGAAGGATGTTCCTACCAATCATCTACCTCTGTTGGTTGTTCATGGTCAAGTGTTTGTCTTGCGCCTTCTTGCGATTGATTTCCTCTACATTGGTTTAGTTCCACTGCGATCAACTCAATACCTTCTTTGTTTTTGTTTAACCTTTGCACTCTCAGAGGCTATGTTATTCTCAATGATTTTCATGACAGTTTCTAGCTCTCGAATGGAGAAATCTCAATGTGCTCACTTGATGACAGTGTATCTTTTAAACCTTGTGACAATGATGAAATGATTTGATTGTGAGTTACCCATTGTTGATAGCGATGTTGTTTTTTACTACTCATGACTATGATTGAACTTTCCGACAACGTTTTCACCCATCTTTTGGCTGCAAGTTAGCCATTTACTTGGTGGAAAATTTACTCATTTCCTTGACGACGATATATCTTATTTTAACACTCAACTTTTAGTTTAAAAAAAAAAACTCTCAGTGATTTCATTTATGACAACACTCTGCGATAAATTACTGTGGTAATTTATGGTGCTGCTAAGTTGCTACAGTAATATTTACCACAACATTAGTACATTGTCTCTGCGCTGCTACTTCCAATAACGCTTTATTTCTTGATTACACCGCATTGCCAGACCTCACCTGGTTAAACTCTCCTTATCAAATCATTTTTTGTCATACCTATCACTGATTCGCTTCCTTCCGTTCGCAAAGTTCGACTTAGCTAAATCAAACTCTAAGTTGTTGCATCTATTGCACATGCAAACTAATTAAAACAAATATCATTCAGTTAAAACTTTAACCCTCCCTGAGAGTGAAGGCGATTAAGTAATGATTCTAAATTGGGGGATGCCTTCAAATTTATGGTGATCCCGCCAATAATAGCACTCACTATATAATGAGTTAAACTGTTGGGGTGAATTTTGAATCTATCATTCGTGCCAGTCACACCTCTCGGCCATGTTATCCTTTAATGAATTGTTGCGTCAATGCCTATCCATGTCATTCCCCTACCCTGACAATTGATTTCACCTTGTTCCAATGCATTTGATTTCCAGATGTATTTCGTTTAGAGTACCTAGTGATTGATCAATCTACACACTTTTCGATTTATTCCTGACAACCTTTATGTAGTTACATTGTAGTTTTACAACATTGGTAATTTACATTTACCCTACTCAACAACTTCTCACCTTTTTAGACAGCCTGATATGGGATTTTGCATTGATGGCAACCGATTCAGCATTTGCTAGATGGCTAACTAAATGCTTCAGTGTTCATACCCCTGAGTTTTACTTTTACCTAGGAGCATGTCTAGTTGGCATTGTTGGTTTTGGACAGCTTTCCTCCCTTTTATTTAGTGGTATTAATTATTGTTATAGGATGTCTTTAGCAATGGCATCGACTGTAGTGAATGGCTCTAAATGAAATTAATTATGATCAGGCCCATGGCAATTAAATCATTTTAGACGATTATGGCATTAAAAATCATTAAGTGCATACATAAGTAAATCTTATTTAATACATATGGAAGTAAATCTTATTAAGTGCATATGGCAGTAAATATTATTTAATACATATGACAGTAAATCTTATTAAGTGCATATGGCAGTAATTCTCATTTAATACATATGGCAGTAAATCGTATTTAATACATATGGCAGTAAATCTGATTAAGTGCATATGGCAGTAGATCTCATTTAATACATATGGCAGTAAATCTTATTTAATACATATGGCAGTAAATCTTATTAAAGTGCATATGGCAGTAAATCTCATTTAATACATATGGAAATAAATCTTATTAAATGCATATGGAAGTAAATCTAATTATATGTATATGGCTTTAGTTTCTCATTGAAGTTATATTGCTATAATGGCATTGTCACTTCTTAGCAGATTATTTTTAATATTCATAGACAACTGTCATTTTGGTATGGTTAGTATAGACAAACAACATGATGTAATTTAAGGTGTTGATAAGCATTTCATTGTAGCATTCCGCCTTGATATGGTTAGTGTTGTCATATGATGTCATTTTCTAGTAAGATTTTAATGTTGGGATTAATTTAGAATTGCCCAAGTTAATTTGAATTTAATGATTAAATGAGATTGGTGAGTCTTAACTAAAGGAGTGTTACACTTTCTAAGTTAGAGTGAAATTAATGATAAAATTAAATTTTTAATTATCCACATCAGACGAGATGAATGGGTTGGGTTGTTGTGCGGTCATGTAACAACTTGTGTTTTCTTGTGGACGTCATCCTGTGTCTTGCCGACCCATTGCTTGGGATGTGGGTGTAGTCTCCTTGTCCGTTGTTTCGTCCTAGCGCGTCATATTTATCTAGAGTCATCGGTCCAGATAGGATGTGTTGTGCCAAGTTATGGACATGTCTATCGCGTGGGGACAACATGATTCCTGATGGGGGGATCATGGCGCGCCCTATTGGATAGCGGCGAACAAGAAATTGGTCGTAGTCGGTGCGTTATGTGTGTGTGTTGTCGAGAATTGTAAGATTCTTTTGGCCCATGGGTAGAATGCCCTCATGCATTTGGTGCGTGTGCCTTGAGGTTCTAGTCTTGTTCGTCAAGGTCATTGTGTCGGGAGGGGGATGTTGTCCCTTAGCTTGTACGTGTGTCTTGTTTGCGTCAGGTTCGTAGTCATTCCTCCTAGTTGTTCTACGCTTGTTTTGCCCAGTTTCTCTTGTGCCAGTGTGTGGATTCATATTTTCCTATTTGCCTAGACAACGTTCTTGTGTTCGTCATCAGTGGTGTGGTTAAACTGTTGTTGTCATCACCTTCTTTCTTAGAAAAAAAATAAAAAGTTCACTTCTGCTTCGCTTCTAGTCATAACGATGGGGTCGTAACAGTAACTATGTGATCTATTCATGATCAGTTTGTATAAATAAGTGGATAGATGTTATATATGTGAGCATACCCATAGAGGTGGAGTACAATGTGAGTTAAAGTGTGTGCAAGGAGCAGATAGTGAGAAGAGGATGGTTGTATGCCTATCAAGGCTATTGTAATTCTCCCTTGAATAATAAGAAGACCGATAATCATTGGCCATGGTTTTCTCCCTCATTGGGTTTCCACATAATTCATTGTGTCAAATTGTGATATTGTTGTTCTTGGTTTAAATGCATGTTTGATTCTACTTATGTTATGCTCTATTTAAAGCTTTGTTTTGCTTCCACTACCCAACAAATATTATATTGTTTTATTGTGACAAAATACACATAATAGCTGAAGCTTAATTCAATTGTGAAGTCATTAAAAGTTACAAAGTAAACAAGTCATTAAAATTTACATAGTAAACTTTGTAATTAAGTTTTGAGATAACCTAAATCTACAATCAAAATGAATTTCATAATGAAAAAATAAATTTAAATAACTCAAACGTTGGATAATTTACATGTCAACAAATTTGGTATTTGGGAAGTTACGAGAAGGAACGAGAAGCAAGCTTTGTTTGTCTAAACAACATAAACAGATATTGAGAAAGTAAATTCATAAGTAAGTTGTAAAATGCCCCCAAACCATAACCATAATTAATAGGAAAAAAAAATGTTGGCAATGAATTGACTAGAAATTTAAATCCAATCCCCTTCCATATGATGGAATAATGATGAATTAATTGCTTAGTCAGAAAATTACTTAAAAGGAAGCAACTTCTACTTCAAAAATGTTCTTCACAGAAAGAAAGAAAGAAAGAAAAAAAAAATAAAAAAATCATGGTGTCCAATAGTCTTCCAAAACCTTTTGGAATGCCATCTCACTCAAAGTCACTAAATCACAAGTGGTAGTTGCTAAACCCTAAATGAAGTAGTGATAAAATTGAGATGAAGTAGTGATAAAATGGAGGGGCACACAAAAAATAATAGTGTCCATGGCTATAGAGATTTACATAATGAAATTGAGCATCAAAAGGGTATAATCTATATTGTTATGATCTGGTATCACGTGATTCAATAGCGTCTTCAAATTTACACCGAAAGTTGATATGACGATTGTGCATTGCTTTTATGGACAAATAATAGTGTGTAGGGGTATATTGATTTACAAACTTTGGAACGTTGGCACCGATTAGATTATCCTTCAAGAATCACTGATATCGTTCATTAACACTCACCAGTATATAGTAATACAATGATACAAGTTTAAAGAAGATAATTTGAAATTTATAAGGACCTCAGGTGTGAACCACTTTCAAATTGGCCTTTGGTGAAACAATTGACTTTGTAGTTTAACATTCGAGGTCCAAACACTAGTAGAGGGAGTAGCCTATTGACTTTGTTGTATGGATAGTGGCCTTTAATGAAATAATTGACTTTGTAGTTTAACGTTCGAGGTCCAAACACTAGTAGAGGGAGTAGCCTATTGACTTTGTTGTATGGATAGTTGAATATTTGATCTCTACAGAGGGAGTAGTCTATGTATTAGATTTTTTTTTTTGGTAATTATCATTGGAATTTATCTATATATTTTTATAGGTAATTATCATTAGAATTTACCTATCTAATATCTATATATTTTTATAGGTAATTATCATTAGAATTTACCTATCTAATTGTTGATGAAATTGCAATTTTTCATTATTTGAATTATACTTGATGGATACAAAGATCTATATTTAATTCACCTAAATTGTATAATCTAAATAACTAATATCTATAATTCCATCAATTATTTCATTTTTTTTCTCAATTTCTAAATAAAACTAATAAAAAAATTCAGCAAATCTAATATTTACAGTAAGTAGAAGCCCTACTAGAAGTTCAAACACTAGTCTCGCACTAGTCTCATTGTGGTGTCCGATCATACTCGATGGAACATAAAAGTACCATCGACATCCTCTTCGAAGGAAGAATGAAAAATAGTTATTTTAAATGCTAGAAAACATTTTCTTAACCTAATGTTGGTTTATGCTCAGTTATGTACCTAAGTCCTAGATCGTGGATAAGTGATTAAAGCAATAGAAAAATGACAATAATTTATGCTTTGCCTAGATCCATGCACGAGAATGCATGAACCTAAAAGTAAAGAAACATCATGGAGAGATTTAATTATCGGTATCTTTTGTTTTAAATGTAAACAAAGTGCTTCTTTTGGAGTTGGCAGAATATTTCAATATAATGGTGTCTAAGTGGAAAGTTGACATAGTTGAGGTCAAGAATGAGTGAAAGCCAAATCTACCTAGCTTGGCAAATAGAAATGATCTCTAAGTGGAGTACAAAAATTGCCCCAATTATTGATTACTAATATCCTCACCGAGTTGTACGCAAAGAGAGTCTTCCTTGCCACCCGTACGTTTGACCTAATCCCTCCATTGGGCAACCACTTCTTGTATATGGAGGGCTACCAATGTGATTTTGTCGAAATATTAAGAGAATTATTGTATCCAAAGCTCAACCCGATCACCACGAAAGGCACTAGAAAAACGTGGCAAGTTCAATTCAGGGTTTCAATGTATACGAGAGGGTTGTTGAGAAACGATGTTGTTGAGATTAAAATTTTATGATTTTATAGAAAATCACATATCATTGAAGAAGGGTGAAAACATGAAAATGAGTCACACTTTTGTTGGTTGCAATATGAATAAAATGTTTTTTTTTTTTTTTTTTTTTTTTTTTTTTTTTCTTCAACTTCAATCCTTTTAAATTCTTATTAGTCATTATGAAAGGCCTTGGAACATAGAAATCGATTTTGTAGTTACTGTAATTTGGATTTTGGGTGGACAATTTTTTTGTGTTTTTTTCCAAGGTGCGTTTTTGTAGTTACTGCAATTTGGATTTTGCAATTTGGATTTTGGGTGGACAATTTTTTTTTGTGTTTTTTCCCAAAGTTAAGCTTTGTTGTCAACAATTTAATTTGTTTTTCATGTGTTCTCATTACTCCTTCAAAACAACATATTGTTGGCGATGATGGAAATTTAATAGATAATTTGATACTTCACGTTTAGTGGATGGTTGGAACAAATGCTTGTATGGGCCTGGAACAAGTACATGTACGAGTCTCAAATTTTATATATCATCCCAGTTTCAAAAGCTTACTATTGTGTCACTTGGTAACTGGGGGACATTTAAAGTTGTGTGTTAGACCATTTGTTTTGGTTATTATTGCTATTTTTTTTTTTGTAAATTTATAATATATATAATACAATATGCATATCTATTATACAATATATATATATATATATATAATTCACTTTTGATCATTCCTTAACTATAATAAGATTCAAATATTCTGAAAGGATTTTTGTGTATTATTATCTATACGACATGGTTTTGTGTGAGAGATTTTATCAACTACAATTAGTTTAATTGAATTCTTTTGTTCTAATTAACTATGTGGGTGGATTTAGATTTGACAGATAATTTTATGGGAGCTTAGTTTTATTGTTGTTCGAGATATCATTGAAATAACATTATTGAAACAATGAATGGAATAAATTGGACTAAGAGTCTGTAGATGGTATATGGCGATGCTAAATTGAACATCATTCTTTCTGCATTTGATCATGATGTAGTCTGATATCATCCACAAAGACGAGTTTCTTCCCAACTTCTTTGTTAAAATGAATAGTTTTAATTACTTGTTTATTTTCTTAACAATAGACAAATTTACTTGTAACTTGTGTTTGTGAAGTGTATGCAATACTTTTTGAAGAGTATGAAGTTGAAGATGATGATCTAGTATCTTGATTTTAACCAATGGCATGTCATATTAGTTTATGAATTTCAGAGACACGTGCAATTAATTTCTTTGCTTCTTGCTTCATAGTGTGTGCCTCATGCATAATTTAGCTATTATGTTTTATTGAAGTTTGTTTCTTCATAATGTATGCATCATGCATAATGAACCTACTTTGTTTTATTGAAGTTTTTTGTGTTATTGTTGTAATGTTTTTTCAAAGCACTTCGTTCAAAGTTTTCTTATTTGCATAAACAATATAGACACGTCTTGCAACTTTTCAATGTAAAAAATGATATATAATATCGGATTTTAGTTTCACCCTTTCTCCGTTTCCTTCATTTGATACCAAATATGTTCAATTATGTTCACTAATTTATACAAAATCACTGATGGTGGGTACTTTTGGAAGATTTTGGTCTATTGCCTAACTTATAAAAAAATATTTATAAGAAGATTTTTGTTTGGTTTTGGATCTAACATTACATTTTAGTAACAAGTCTATTCGATAATTTATAGAAAAATAATGATATTGGGTTGTTTTATAAGATTTTGGTTTGGATTTTGTTTCAAGATTGCATTTTAATTGTGTTTATTCTAGAAAATTAACGGTAATGGGTAGTTTTAAAATATTTTGGTTTGGTTTTCATTTTAAGATACATTAGATTATTGTGTGTGATAATAAAATTAAATAAGAATTATATGAACTAAACTCTCGATATATTCATATACAATTTTTAAATATGGGCTTTTAGTTTCATCCTTTCTCTACCTCCTTTATAAAGTAGCAAGTTCATTCACTAATTTATACAAAATCTCTAATAGCTCGTATTTTTGGAATATTTTAGCCTATTCAATAATTTATGTATTCAACATACATGTGCAATTAGTTTCTATGCTTGTTGTTTCATAGAGTGTGCCTCATCCATAATGCATCGATTATGTTTTATTAAAGTTTATTGGAGTATTGGTGTAATGTTTGATAAAAACACTTTGCTCAAAGTTATTTTAATTGAATGAACATTACAGACACCTCTTACAACTTTTCAATGTAAGGAATTGTATATGATATGAACTATTTACACTCTCATCCAAGACTCTTGTACTGAGGTGAAGAAGATATATATGTGTTAAGTGAAAAGACATGGTTATAGAAAAAGGCCTCGCACAACCTGAAAAATAGCTAAGTTTAAAATTATGATCATTAATCAACAATATTTTTAAAGTTAAACATATGCATAAAAGAATTTTTTTCACTTTGTATACTTATCTTTTATAATAAACATTTTTACTTAAAATAAATTCAACTCAACAATATATTTTAGGATAAACATATGCATAAAAGAATTTTGTTTAATTTATATACTAATTTTTTATAATAAACATTGATGCTTAAAATAAATTCAAGAGTTACTAGTGGAATCCTAGGAAATGATTGTACCATAAATGATTTAGTTATCATGAAAATTGCATCCCTTTTCATAATTTTTCTATTGGAAGTCAGGAGTTGAAAATTGTGGAAGTGTTGAGGATATGTGATATGAATTATATGGAAAAGAGTTCAAATTAGACTATGTGTTGATTGTGTGGGGATATGCATTTGTAGTGGTGAATATTATATATCTATGTGGATGGATTATATGTTTTTGGTGAATCTCTCTCTCTCTCTCTCTCTCTCTATATATATATATATATAGAACATATATATGTAGAGCATATATATAAGTATAACATTATTTTTTAAGTTAATCATATACATCAAATAATTTTGTTCACTTTATATACTTATTTTTGAATATATGTATATACTTAAAAACATTGAGATATCCGAAAAGTAAAGTATTTGGTATTAATGTTTTTTAAATATCAACTTCTACAAATTGTTGGGGCAATATTCAATCTTAGCATAAAGGTTATATTACATTTTCATTTAGTTATATTAAGTTTCATTATTCATCTCTTGTGTGAGAACTCTACCCACTTTGCTTCTTGCAATTATAATGTGTGGAAACTTTCCATTGGTTCTCCCCCAACCTAACCCCGAAACACTCTATATATTTATTCATGCATATTCTAACCTCCACATTGAACAATTCAGTTATTCATGTTTATTACCTCATAAGCTAACCTCCCCATTGAATACTTCACTTATTTACTAAGTTTTACTCTACATTGAACACTTTACATTTTTTCTTATTTTTACAAAGTTTTATGCTAAATATTTTTACATTTAAACACTTTACTAAAAGGTTAAAAGACTTTGGTGTTAACCATTGTTGATTATCCACAAAAGAAATAAGTTGTTTTATGTAAATATTTTATGTTTGTAAAATAATTTTTAATATTTTAAACTTTTTTATACCAATTTATTATTTGAGTAAGAAAATTTTGCATATTTATACATATGAGTATATTTTTTATTAATACAATATTAAAATAATATAACATATAACTTTATTATTGATAACATTTTTCCCCAAGACACTCTCATCCAAGACTATTGTACTGAATGTAGTCCAACTTTCACTATGTAGTTGAAGGTGAAGTGACTTTAATACTAAATAGTTGTGTAGGGGATATACTTGTGTGGAGTGCAAAGGTGCATAAGATATGTATATGTGGATTTCCCAGATATGGTCTTACTAAAAGGATTTTCACAACTTGAAAAATGGCTAAGCAAAATATTAAAATTAAAATCATGATCGATAATCAAGAATATTTTCAAAATTCAATATATTCATAGAAGCATTTTCTTCACATTGTTTACTTATTTTATAACAAACATTGCTACTTAAAATAGATTCAAGTCAACAATATTTTTTAAGTTAAACATATGCATAAAGTCTTTTTGTTTAGTTAATATACTTATTTTTTCTAATAAACATTGTGAATTAATAAAATTATAATTCTATTCTTGATAAAGTGCAGAAGATATGTGCATAGTGCGAAGATGAAAAAGTTATATCTACGCAGATATGGTCATAGAAAATGCCCTAAACAACTTGAAAATTGATCAAGAAAAACATTAAAATTAAAATTATGAGCACTAATCAACAATATTTTTTAAATTCAACATATGCATAAAAACATTTTGTTCACTTTATATACTTATTTTTATAATGAACATTGTTACTTAAAATAAATTCAATTCAAGAATAGTTTTTAAGTTAACCATATTTATAAAATCATTTTGTTGACTTAATATATATATATTTTTATAACAAACATTGTTACTTAAAATAAAATTCAATTAAGTATCAAGAGTTAGTCAACAAATAGTAGCAAATGAATGTGACATAAATGGTTATAATGCAAATTACATCATTTGTCAGAATTTGTTTCATGGAACTATTGGAAGTGTGGAAGTGTGCGAGTGTAGGAGGATGTGTGATTGATGCAGGAGCATCGTAATCACATCAAAAGAAGGCATGCATGAAATCATAATTGACACCTCAACACATCGAAGTAGCCAACTGACCTTAATCAACTTGGTAGTGGTGTGAATATCTTTTTTATTTTCTCGTTAATTTATTAACTATATGTAAAGTCGGGCCATCGCTTGAAATGAAAGAATGATTGTAAATTCTTTAGACGAATTTAAATGTATTACAAGTGTCAGATATTAGCCTTGATTAGTCATTAGGTTGCATTAATTGAGTAGGTAACCGCTTAATCAGAATGTAATAGTATTTAGGTAGGAAGAAGGAGAGAAAGTAAGCTCTGGGTCCTTAGACAAGTTTTCTTGTAATAATTGTAAAGGATAAAACGATTGTAATTATTTTTCTTCTGAAATGAATAGAACAAAGGAAATTGACCCAAATACACAGTGTTGATATTGTTATGGTTTGACTATGTTTTTATGTGTTTGTGAATGGATGAAGTTCACAGCGAATGAATGAGTAATTGAACGAGTTCAATTGTTTATCTTCTGTAATATTATGCAAGGAGTGCATGCGGAGTGCAAGGATTGCATGTGAAGTCTTTTTCGACTTAAATCTCAGAAGGGAAAACGGGAAAATTTTGTATGCAGAGTGTGCATATTGAGCGCAAGGAGTGTGTATAGAAGCAAACTTGTGTTAAAGTTTGAAATCTCAGGAAGTTGAGCGCAGAGTATGCCAGGAGGGAATCAGAAAGTCTTTTGAAGTAGATGCAGAGTGAAAGCGTGTGCCAAGGAAGAGGTTTAGATTTCATTTGTCAGAAGCTCAGGAAGAGTAGCGGTTATAAACTTCGAGAATAAATACTTAGAAGAATTTCTAAGTCCTAAAGAATTGAAGCATTCAAAGGTGGAGCACAGAAATTAAGTCTGGAGGAAGATCGAAGGTTAAGATTCATTCAGAAAGAAAGGAAATCTTTTAGGGCATTAGATCTCAGAGAATTAGCGCACTGGTTAGTTACGAGGAGTTATCGGAATTTCACAAAGACAAAGGATTTGGTAAGAGAAAAGTGAAATTCAAGAAACCCTAAAACGTGAAATGCTGAAATCATTGGGACTGTCCATCGAAAGGGGACATGTGGCTAAAAGTCATCCTTTCACTAACTCACAGAATGGAAAAGTCAAAAGGGGAGAGTTGTGAGAGATCGTGAGACCCGAGTTCGTGAAAATATCGTCACCGTCGATGGAGGAGAAGATTTGAATCATTGATTCATTTCGGAGGTTGAGTTGTGAGAATTCGCAAAACGCGAAATCATGATTTGGTCAGAGTGGTTGGCTGGAGAGTTATTGTGGACCGTTGATCTGATCTAAATATTTTGCAATTTTGGGTATCGGAGGATTGAGAGAATAGAGGTGAATCACGTCCGGAGTTCATGATACACGAAGTTCCTATGTGCTTGAAAGGATTGGCCCAAGTCATAATGAGAGGTCATGTGGGTGAAGGATAAGGGAGGAGCTAGCATGTGCTAGGCCCTTGTCGAAATTTTAGGACTCGGGAGATCGAAGGACAGAGAGTCAATTGAATCATATAGGCGATACATGAAATCACAATGCACCTTTTCGGATAAGCGTGTGGTCACAAGGCGTGGTCACATGGAAAAAGGCTTGCACTTAGAGCTTGTTCACGCAAGCAGAAGTTTCATAAATAATTGTGGATTGTTTTCTTAGACATTCCAGCAAGGAATCAAAGACTTATTCAATTCAGTCTTGAGAAGATCCTAGACTGGGAGGTTGCACAGTACTTGGAGAGGAGGGGGGTCTGCACTAAGTGGTATCAGAGCCTGAAATATATTTGAAGTTGAGTTGAGTGTGTTAGAAATAGTTTGAGCGATGCCATCGAGGGTACGCACAGGACCACCTATAGCAAGCCGTGTTGTAGGAAGAGAAGTGAGAGAACTTTGCGCAACGTTGGAATCGATGGAAGCAATACAAAGGAGAACACCTACCGTTGAAGATGTCAGTGATGCAAAAAGTAAAGAAATAGAAGTTGAAGAAATTTTAGGGGAAGATGCAGCCGAAGAACGCTTGTTGAAAGTTGTTGTGAAGTTGGGAGCTACAAAAAAGGTGGATGTCCCAATGTATGAAGGTATCTTGGATGCCGAAGATTTGTTGGACTAGATAAGGTCCTTGGATAAGTATTTCAACTATGAATAGGTCGAGGAAGGTAGAAGGGTGAGACATGCTATCATTGGATTAAAGGGACATGCAACACTGTGGTGGGATGAACTACAAGAAGAAAAGAGGAGCAAAGGAAAACAAAAGATAAATAATTGGGATGGGATACTAGCCAAACTAAAGGCTAAATTTATACCTAGGGATTATCAAATAGAGTTGTTTAGAAAATTGTAGAACCTGAGACAGTGGGGTATGACAGTGAAAGAGTATACAAAAGAGTTTTATAGGATGAATATTAGGACTGGACAAAGAAAGAAGGATGATGAAAAAGTTGTCAGGTATATAAATGGTTTGAGGTATGAAATTCGGGATCAAATCAGCATGATGACTATGAGGACAGTGGAATATGCTTATCATATTGCACTAAAGGAAGAAGAAAAGTTGGCCAGAAACCAGAGTCAATGGAACAAAAGAAGAGGCTTAAATAGAGGTAAGGGATTTTTCTATGATAAGGCAATGAAAGCTAAGGATGAGAATGAGAAATCATATGGTTTCTTTGAAAGAGGAGGAAGTTCTCAAAGATGACTGTTTGGTGGGAGAAATCATTTTCCTTGAGGAAGAGGAAGAAGTATAGGAGGTGGAGTTAAATGTTATTCTTGTGGAAAGACATAACATATGTCTTGGGAATGTCCAGAGAGGAAGAGAGAAGGAGGAGGAGAAGCACACATTTTCGAAGCCCAGAAGAATGTTGAAGCAAAGGAAATAGAAGGAGGACAAAATATTATGATGAGGAAAGCTCTTCTAAAGCCAAAGAAATAAATAGAAGACCCAGTTTAGTGAAAGAGGTTGTTCCAGACTTCTTGTAAAACAAAGGACAATGTTTGTAAGATGATTATAAATAGTGGGAGTACTGATAATTTAGTATTTACATAAATGGTGGAGAAGTTGGATCTGGATACAACTACACAACCAAGCCCATACAAAGTATCATGGTTGTAGAAAGGACATCAAGTAATGGTAAGTCAACAATGCAAAGTTTAATTTAAAATAGGAGGTTATAAAGATGAGATTATGTGTGATGTAATTCCCATGGACGTTTCTCATATTTTTTTGGGGAGACCATGGCAGTTTGATAGGAATGTTATTCATGATGGGAGGAAGAATAATTATACTCTGGAAAAGAATGGTAGAACCCACATGTTATTTCCAATAGAGGAGAAGAATGAAAAGGAAGAAGACAACACAAGAATAATTCTCATGAGTGGGAAGGAAATATTGAATGATATCAAGAAAGACCAAGAAATGCAATTTGTTGTAGTAAGGAATACGAGAGTTATCCTTACCAATACTTTTGTGGATGATTTACATGAATAAATCCAAGAATTGTTGGAGAACTAAGTTGACATAGTAGTGGATGAATTGCCTCACTCATTACCACCCATTAGGAGTATTAGTCACCATATTAACGTGATTCCAGGAGCCAGTTTGCCAAATAAAGCAGTGTATAGGTTGACATCTCGAGAGAATGAAGAAGTTAAGAAGAAAGTTCAGGAGCTTTTGGATAAAGGTTAGTCAGGGAAAGTCTAATCCCATGTGCAGTGCCAACTATATTGAGTCCAAAGAGACAAGGGGGATAGAGAATGTGTATAGACTCTAGAGCCATCAACAATATAACCATCAGTTATAGATTTCCTTTACCCAGGATGAATGACTTGATGGGTTCTTTGAGTGGAGCAAGCTATTTTTCAATTATAGACTTGAAGAGTGGATATCATCAGATAATAATGAGAGAGGGAGATGAATGGAAAACAACATTCAAGACAAATGAAGGATTGTTTGAATGGCTAGTCATGCCATTTGGATTGACAAATGCTCCAAGCACATTTATGAGGTTGATGAATGAAGTACTGAAGGACTTCATAGGTAAATTTGTCATTTTATATCTGGATGATATATTAGTTTTCAGAAAAATAGAGGAAGAACATTTAAATCACTTGACATTAGTGATGAGGAAATTGCAGTAAGAAAAGTTGTAGTAAACTTGAAGAAAAGTTCTTTTATGAAGACAGAGCTCATATATTTGTCTTTTGTGATCTCTTCAAATGAATTGAGTATGGATCTAGAAAAGGTGAGAGCAATCAAAGAATGGTTGTCACCGAGGAGCATATTTGAGGTGAGAAGTTTTCATGGTTTAGCAAGTTTTTATAGAAATTTTATCAAAAATTTTAGTGCTATATGTGCACCCATGATGGACACTGTGAAGAAGAAATATAAGTTTTTTAATTGGACATAGGAGGTTGAGAAAAGCTTCAGAGTGTTGAAAAAGAATATAACAGAAAAACCAGTTCTGGTTTTACCATATTTTGGGAAAACATTTCAGGTGAGGTGTGATGGAAGTGGAATAGCCATTGGAGCAGTTTTGAGTCAAGATAATTGGCCAATTACTTATTTCAGTGAGAAGTTGGATGACAATAAGGAGAAATATTCTAAATATGATAAGGAGTTTTATGTAGTGATTCAAACTTTGAAAAAATGGAGACATTATTTAATTCCAAAGGAGTTTGTCTTGTATAGTGATAATCAAGCTTTGCAATTTATTACTGGGCAATAGAAGTTGAATCAGAGACACACTACGTGGGTAGAATTCATGTAGAATTTTACTTTTGTTATTAAACATATTTCTAGAAGTGCTAATAAAGTTGCAGATGCTTTTACCAGGCGAAGTTTGGTTGTACATGAATTTCAAGTGAATACCTTAGGGTTTGAGCACCTTAAGGAAATGTATCAGGAAGATTCAGATTTTAAGGAGGCTTACAAAGAATATGGAAATCCTTTGTTGAGGGAAAAAAACTCATGGTCAGAATATTTGATTTAGGATGGATTGTTGTTTAAAGGAAGCCAATTGTGCATACCAATATGTCCAATGAGAGATAATTTGTTGAAGGAAAAACATAGTGGAGGTTTAGCTGGACATTTTGGTCATGAAAAAACATTTGTGCAACTGAGTAGTTTGTATTATTGGCCAAGTATGAGGGAAGATGTGAAGAAATTTGTAGACCACGTTGTAAGATTTGTCAACATGCAAAAGGGAAGAGACAAAACATTGGTTTGTATCAGCCATTTCATATTCCAGAAAGGCCTTGGGATGTAATTAGTATGGCTTTTGTATTGGGATTACCTAGAACCTAGAAATGAAGTGATTCCATAGTTTTTATAGTTGATATATTTTCCAATATGGAACATTTTATACCATGTCGGAAAACAAATGATGCTACACACATTGCCAATTTGTTTTTCAAATAAATTGTGAGATTACATGGATTTCCTAGAAGCATAGTTTTAGACATGGATACTAAGTTTGTGGGACAATTTTGGAGGATTGTATGGAAGAGGCTAAGAAAAAAATTATCGTTTAGCTCAGCATATCACCCTCAAATAGACAGAGAGACTGAATTAGTGAACAAGAGTTTGGGAAATTTGTTAAGGATTTTAGTCACTGAACAAGGTCGTCAGTGGAATCAGAGTCTAGCACAGGAAGAATTTTCATTTAACAATTCAGTTAATAGAAGCATTGGAAAAAATCCATTCGAGATAGTATATGGGAGACAACCGAGAGGGGTTGCAGAATTAAGAGAATTCAGGAGTGCTAGAGAAGAATATTTTTCTATAGAAATGAAAAGACTTCATGATCAAGTTAGGAGGCATATACAGGATAGTTATCAAAAGTATAAGGATAGAGTTGATCAGAAAAGAAGGGAAGTTCAATTTGAAGTGGGAGATGAGGTTTTAGCTCATTTGAGGAAGGAGAGGTTTCCAAGTGGAACATATAATAAGTTGAAGATGAATAAGATAGGACCATGCAAGATCCTTAGAAAATTTGCAGCAAATGCTTATGAAATTGAGTTTCTAGATAATGTTGGGATATCACCAATATTCAATGTTGCAGATTTGTATCCTTATAACTGAGATGACATAGGAGAAATGGATGACCAGGAAGAGATTCACTCGGAAGAACAGATGCCTGCAGTAGAAAAACCTCAAATGGAGAAAAATTTAGAACAAAGAGTTGAAAGGAAAACCAGAAGAAAGATGTATACTGAATATTTGGTAAGTTAAAAGATCACCCAGTAGAAGATTCAAGTTGGGTAACTGAAACTAATATTTTGAAGCATGGAAAAATAGTGCGAGAGCTCATGGACAAGAGTCCATGAATATTTTGGCCAGAGGAGTATGATGCAGGAGCATCACAATCACATCAAAAGAAAGGTGGACGTGGAATCAGAATTGACACCTCAACACATCGAAGGAGTCGAACCAACCTTAATCAACTTGGTAGTGGTGTGAAGATATTTTTTTATTTTCTTGTAAATTTATTAATTGTATGTAAGGTCAGGCCACCATTTGAAATGACGGAATGATTGTAAATCATTTACATGATTGTAAATGTATTACAGGTGTGGGATATTATACATGATTGTTCATTAGGTTTCATTAAATGAGTAGGTAACCACTTGAATAGAATGTAATAGTATTTAGGTAGGAAGAAGGAGAGCAAGAAATATCTGGGTCCTTAGAGAAGTTTTCTTGTAATAATNTTGACCCAAATACACAGTGTTGATATTGTTATGGTTTGAATGTGTTGTTATGTGTTTGTGAATGGATGATGTTCATAGTGAATGAATGAGTAATTGAATAATTTCAAGTGTTTCTCTTCTATAAGATTATGCGAGGAGTGCATGCAGAGCACAAGGGGTAAGTGTGAAGAAGTCCTTTTTGACTTAAAGCTCAGAAGGGATAGAGGGAAAATTATGCATGCAGAGTGTGCATATTGAGCACAAGGAGTGCGTATAGAAGAAAAATTGTGTTAAAGTTTGAAAGCTCATGAATTTGAGCATAGAGTATGCCATAATGGAATCATAAAGTATTTTTAAGAAGATGCAGAGTGAAAGTGTGTTCTAAGGTAGAGGTTTATATTTCATTTGTTATAAGCTCAAGAGGAGTAATGGTTCTAAACCTCGAGAATAAATACTTAGAATAATTTCTAAGTCTTGAAGAATTGAAGTGTTCAAAGGTGGAGTGTCGAAATTGAAATTGTAGAGGAAGATCGAAGGTTAAGATTCATTCAGAAAGAGATGAAATCTTTCAATCTCTTAGATCTCAGAGAATTAGCGCACTGGTTAGTTATGAGGAGTTATTAGAATTTCAAAAATCCAAAGGATTTGGTAAGAGCAAAGGGAAATTTGCGAAACCCTGAAAGGTGAAATCGTGAAATCATCGGGACTATCCATCGAAAGGGGACATGTGGCAAAAAATCATCATTTCGCTGACTCGCAGGACGAAAAATTCAAAAGAGGAGTGTCGTGAGAAACCACGAGACCCAAGTTCGCGAAATGATCGTGACCATCGATTGAGAAGAACATATGAATTGTTGCTTCATTTCGGAGGTGGCGTTGTGAGAATTCGGGAAACATGAAATTGTGATTTGATCGTAGTCGTTAGCTGGAGAGTTATTGTGGATCATTGATCTGATCCAAATAGTTTACAATTTCGGGTATCGGAGGATTGAGAGAAAGAAGGTGAATCACATCGGGAGTTCTCGATACATGAAGTTCTGACGTGCTCATAAGGATTGGCCCTAGGTCATAACGAGAGGTTATGTGGGTCAAGGATAAGGGAGGAGCTAGCATGCATTAGGCCCTTGTCAAAATTTTAGGACTTGAGAGTTCGAAGGACAAAGAGTCGGTTGACTCATATAGCTGATACGTGAAATCGTGATGCAACTTTTCGGATAAGCGTGTGGTCACAAGGCATGGTCACGTGGAAAAAGGCTTGCACTTAGCGCTTGTTCACCCGAGCGAAAGTTTCATAAAGACCCGTGGATTGTTTTCTTAGAGGTTCCAGCAAGGAATCAAAGACTATTTCAATTTAGTCTTGAGAAGATCCTAGACCGAGAGGTTGCGCAACCCTTCGAGAGGAGGGGGGTCTGCACCAATGATATAAATTCTTAGCACAAGAGACTAAATGTTGGTTGTACAAGGGATATACATGTGCGGGGTGTGGAAGATATATTTGTATAGAGGATATGTCTGTGCCCAAAATATATTTGTACAAATGATGTATATGTCTAACAATATTTTTTTAATTAAGCATATCCATACAATCATTTTGTTCACTTTGTATACTTATTTTTTAATATATATATATATATATATATAAAGTTAAAAGACTTTGGTATTAATGTTTCTTTACTATAAACTTTGAGAGGTTGTTGGAGTGACATCAAGGTTATCTTACATTTTCTTTTAGTTATATTAAGTTTCATCATTCATCATTTTTGTCAAGAACTCTACTCACTTTGCTTCTCACAATTTTAATGTGTCGGGACTTTGCATTGGTTCTCAAACATCCTAACAACCAAACTTTGCATTGGTTCTCGAACATCCTAACAACCAAACACTTCACATTTCTTAGTGCATATCCTAACCTCCCTATTGAACACTTCACTTATTTACTAAGTTTTTCTCCACATTGAACACTTTACCTTTTTTCTTATTTTTACAAAGTTGTATGGTAAATATTTTCACTAAGTTTTACCTCACATTGAGTGCTTTAGTTTTTAACTTATTTTTACAATATTCTATGCTAAATGTTTTTACTTGTTTTAACTTTATTATTGTCATTATCCTCTTTATATAAACAATAATGTTATTTTTATTTATTATATAAATTATTTTTTAACAAAGACTATTCATTACTTATGCATTTAGTTATATTAATTTTCATCATATATTTTTAAAAATTAATTTTAAAATAAAAACATATTTAAAGAAAAAATTGTTACCTTTAC
>SNQJ01S0009739.1:0-42066 GCA_010110895.2 Picea sitchensis | reverse complement strand
ACATGTTTGTCTACTTCTGTTACAAATGGTTATTAAGTTTAGAGGAAAAAAATAATGTGTTAGCATTTTGCATGGATTGCACTACATCCTAAAGTATATTTTTGGAAATTTTTTTATTTAAGTACTATGTGTTACTATTTATCAAATATAGTTAAAAAAAAAAAAAATATTGTCATAATTGCATATTTATGTGGGTACCAAATTATTTAAGCTAGTGCATGGAATTGGTATTGTCATTTTGACAAAATCGAATTGAGAGATTTTAGAACATATTTATTAATAAATGATAATTAAAAATCAACAATTCTTATATCATTAAAAACTATATTCATAGATGAATCTATCCGTAATAATTATGATAAAGGATCCACATTTGTTGAAATTGCATGTTCTTAAAAAGTTCTGGATTTTTTGTTTTTTTGGTTGATCAAAATAACTCACTCGAATATATATATATATATAATTATTATTATTATTTTAAACAGAAAAGATTCACATTCCTTGGCAACATATAGCACAAACAATAAGTCATCCGAAAATCTACATCAAAAATTCAAATTAGAGAGCCTTTACCTCATCCTCATCCTCATCCTAGCTTTTAAAACTAACATGTTAAAAACAAAAGATAAAGAAAGTCCCATTATAAAATTACCATCTTAAAATATCTTCTTATTGTGTAGAGATGATCTCCCCATCCGAGAATTCCTCCTGAATCATCTTATGTTCATGAAAAAATAATACTTTCTTGTAAACTTTATCGGCAATAGAGTTCAGTTCATAGAAGATATGTTGAAATCATATAGAATTTAAATTCACCAAAATGATTTTTAACCGCTACCCAAGGAGATTGAGATCCAAACTTTCAATAATTAAGTTCCTGAGGATATAATCTATGGTCAATTTAAAATCGACAGATAATTGAATCCTTTGTAATATTTTGATCCAGTACACACTTAAGCATAAAGAAAAAAACCATGAACTCTCCCTTATTTTTTTTGTGCGCTGCACCCTCTCCCCACCATATTCAGTCT
This sequence comes from Picea sitchensis, assembly GCA_010110895.2. NCBI lineage: Eukaryota > Viridiplantae > Streptophyta > Pinopsida > Pinales > Pinaceae > Picea > Picea sitchensis. The sequence goes on along the minus strand of SNQJ01S0009739.1, from coordinate 41,035 downwards.
TCCTGCAATAAAGTGTGAACTACAAAAATTCATTTCGAAACTCACACCACAAAAATCTCTAGGCCCCCGGTAGTCACCGAAAAAAATATCGAAGGTAGATTGGGATTTCTTTCTAATGGAGCCAACACTTTTAGGACTTTTGAGATAGTAGGAGCCTTATATTGAGGCAATAAAGACAAAACATGATGTGATACCTTAAAATAAGGCTGAGGCTTGCCTTCAAAAGTGCAGGAGTTGCGTGCCAACTCGATACCCCACATAACCAGGATTGTTATTATCCTAGGAGGATTTATATGACTAACATTAAAAATTCCAGAAGGTTGACAGATAAAGAATATATAGCTAACAAATGGCTTTGATTCAGATGGATTTTGATCTCCTGTCGGACCTGATGCGTGAATGTACAATCCAAAAACAAATCATGGTTTGTTTCATCTGGGTGATTACAAAGATTGAAAAAAAGACGGGCCTTTCTTGCCCCACCACTAGAGTCTATCCAATGTTAGAGAACGTTCCTTAAGAACCAAATAGAGGAAGATTTTATCCTTCGACAGGCCATTTATTAGCCATAAAGTTTTATACTTGGAGTAAGAGCCATGAGAAGTTACCATTCCTTAATAAGCCAATTTGTCGAAGTTTCATCTTCCCGAGTTTTTGTAATTCCATACAAGTTCGTCCTCTACATATGTTAATTGAACATGATCGCACCTACGCTCTGATGTAAAACTGGATCATTTCTTTTCCCATTATCCTCCATCCCTAACATCTCTGTTGAAATCCAGTGTTATTACCAAATAGAAGAAAGAAAATTATCGCCAATGCGATTTAGAATGCAGAATTTTAGTTCATGTAAATGAGCGAAGAGATTCTTAGACAGATAAATATAGTCCCCGGAACCAACTATAGCATCAGTTTCAATCCTTACTTCTCTACCCGAGCCTACTTTATATGCCCAGAAATGACCAATAATTGGAAAGGATTTGGAGATCACATTACACTTATTGAAGGGATTGATTGTTCCTTTTCTCTTTGATGAACCTACTCCATAAGAGTACTTGGATTTATATATTTGGCAATCAAAATACGCCTCCAAATGCCGTCACTAGTCAGAAAAACCTAAAGGCATTTAGATGCCAAAGCACACCCAAAAGGTCCATTACATATTTTAAATCCCATCCTCCTGACCTTTCTGTCTTGGAAAGCCTTTTCCATTTCACCGACTGTGAACCTAGATACTCAGAGCTACCTTTCCAAAGTTGGTTCAAATACATTTTCCGTATTCGTTCCCAGACCCATTTCGGGACATGCGCCATCTGGAGTTCATGCGAGATTCCAAATCTCGACCGACTTTTAGATCAGCCGAAGATCCCTGCGAGCCCTATTAAAAGCCATAAATGTTATCAAGCTTGTCCTATATATTTTTCAATTCCAAATTTAATGCCTTTTGTTGGTCCTTTACCCATGTGGAGACTATACCTTTTGGTCTCCTAAGACCAAAGAAAAGATGCGCACTTGTAATTTTAGAGCCCGGATGACAACTTAACCGATTGTCGCTGAAAAGGGTGCCGAATTCCTCTAATCAGCCCAGACTGCGTTTTATTTAAAAGGAGAAGTCGACCTCCCATCTGACCGCCCCAACTCAAGGAAAATAGGCAAGTCGTCAGAATATCAGATTGGGCCAACCCAAGAGATATACAAACGAGTGACCTCAAGAGTTATATGATGCATTACAAAATGATCCAATTATTTAGTTACCCTTCCTCACAACTTATGTCGTTGCTCCATGTCAACTGTATTTTTGTATTTTTAGAGGGTCAACGTCGATCATACCATTTTGTTCAAATTTGTTAATGAAAAACTAGTCCAACTTATCCTCATGGATCGATTATCTCCAGATCTCTTCCTTTCTTGTATTAACATATAGATCTCGAGCTATGATATCCACCTATGCTGGTATTAAAATTTATATCTCCACAAATGAGACTAATAACCCTCCTTGCCCTCGTATGGCCATGGAGAATGAGAATGGAGAAATTACAATCCAGATCGTTGCAAACGACATCTATGTAGAGACATGAAGGAATTGAAAAACATTTGAATATATCACAATGTAAAGATACACTCTTAATAACACCTCCATAGTTTACATCACAATCGACACCATAAAAACCTCATCTAACTTCTCCATCTTAAGAATAAATGTGTCACAAATACCCATCGACTCTTGAATTAGAATGATTTCAGGATTATCCACATGAAGAAGTCTTCCCAAGGATGTTGCCCTTCCCTTCCCACCACGAATATTGACTAACATGATTTTCATGATGGCCCTAGATGAGGGGATTCTCCTTTAAAACATTAAGAAGAGACATAATTGATGCAACACACCACACAACACATTGATGTGTTATGGATATTAATATGAAAAGTATAGTTACAATATGGCTACAAATAGGTTACTCAGGTTTACCAACTCCTATAATGGAAAACACAATAATTAACTACAGATGTAACTAATTCATTCTCCTTAACACTCCCCCTTAATTAAATCTGATAAAAACTATCACCATCTTCCCATCCGTAATCATAATTTGACATCCCCCTTTAAACATAAATTGTCCCAACCAACTCTGAGATTAATATATCTCACATTCCCCTCTTGTTAATAGAAGAATGAAATTCTCTGATGCACCATCAATCTTAGATACAAGTACACCTACTAACACCCTCATACCTACCCACTGGTTCATTCCATAACTTGATGTATCATCTCTCCCATGGGAAACACTTTATGCTACTCAAAACTAGCAATACACACTACATGATCACATATTGAGCTATGTAGGCATGACTGAACATTTTGGAAATATAGCTTGCCTATGGCAAGATTTACAACTTCTTACAACTGGGAGAAAAAAATTAGATGAAAAAAAAATATTGGAATGTCTACTGGGGAGTCGGGTACAAGCAAACATCCACCCCTCAAATTAAAACATTTCATTTCTTCTTATATTTGTTGGTGAATGAAAAAACCAAAATTTAGTTGTATTTTGTTGCATTCAATCTATGTTCTCTTCTGCACTTTTTATGTATGTCTCTTCCATGTCTCTGTATCTTCCTTCTTCACGAATTCTTGGATTCTCCTTCAATCTTCGCAGCTTCTCATCCGATCTTTTCTTTCTCGAGATGAGGTTTTCTCCATGAAATTTTTACTGTTGAATAATGCTCAAAAGTTGTCCACAAATTGGCTCAACATCAACAATACTTTCTCTTCAACAATAGGAGATGTTTTTACCTGCAGCTTCTTTTCCTTGGAAACCTCAATCTTCCATCTTTGGCTAGAATCTTCTTCTTCAATTCAATGAACTTGCTTCTCTCTTTGCAACTTTCTTTATAAATGCCAAAATAAATCTCATCACCATGCTTCACATTTGGTTTTATTTTTTTCTCTTGAATTTACCTTCATCTTGGATTTCCACATTCTCCTCAGTTTTTAGAGTAGATAATTATAACATAATAACAACTCAATATTGAGGTCGTGAATCTCAATATAAATACTATCAATAATAAATCCAAATATTTTAGTAACACTTCCAAACCATTGAGAATACTTCTAATTATCTTTTCATGATTACAAAGAAAATAAAATATCACTAGCTCGCCATTACCAAGGTTTATGAACCAATTTCATCCAACTCTTTATTTTTCATCTCTCCTAACAATCTTTCCTTTCCATTATGCCTTGTTCTTGGCAAGTTTTAACTGTCTCACAAAGTCTTTTTCCCTTCTTTGTAAATGCCACAATTAACACTTGCTTGCTTTAAAATTAAAACACTTTCTTTTTAAAATGTCTCATTTAAAATCAAAACAAAATATTTTTCCACCTGATTTTACTATGATACCTTATATCCAACATTATTGTTACATTGCATTTGAGCCTTACCATTTCTTTAACTCTCCACCCGATTTTTCTTCGATCTCTTATCTCCACAAACTTTATATATATATATATATATATATCTTTCAAATAAAAACTAGCCGAATTTAAAAAAAAAAAAAAAAAATTATCTGGAAGGACATTTCAAAATTCGAACAATATCAAATTTGAATAGGGTTCATCTTGTTACCAAATTTGATCTCTTTAGTGGATATAACCTTCCTCAACACTTATCCACAACGTTATTTACAAAAAAAATGTCGATGGCTCTCTCATTAAACCTAGATTCCACAAAGGTGGGCTCTTAAACCTTTGTGAACTCAGCTTCCACAAAGGTGGGTTGTCAAACCTATGCGAAATCACAACATGACATCTTGGGAGATTTGTTTGTAAGTTTTAAACCTATGAAGTAAATAAATGCATATAGATTTTTAATAAAAACATAAATTAATGAATGGCTCATTCACATAGTACACAAAGATTTATACCAGAAAACCTCAACCGGGGAAAACCTATCTTATATTCATTATCATGAATTTCACCATTCAACATACAATATATACAATGTTTTTAGTTATCCCGTAGATACCAAAACCCTAATCCCTCAATCCGGGATTAATTTAGAAAACCTCTAAAAATAGCAAAAACCGCCCAAAAACAATTTTCAAGGCGCTACCTCAGGCTACCGCCCGGTGTCGAACGCTACGCGTAACTAGAGGGGGGGAATACCTGCACAAAGAGCACTACTACGAGGGATCGTTAGACACAGTTGTTGAATCTGACATGCCCACACACACACATGCAAAGAATATAGCACATGCCCAACATTGTTTCTCTTCCTCTGCATGTTTTAACTCTACACAGGTAAGAAACACAACTTCTTCCAATACAAAACATTGATTTCTCTCCATAGTAATTTCTCTTCCTATGCTATACAACAAAAGTTTCAAGATCGATTCATTTTCTATCAATGGGAGTGACTTCCCTATCCCTCGGTCCTTGGGCCCTCTAGTGATGGATTGAGGCCCACAACCACTCTAATAGCATGTAAAATATTAATCAAAGATAGAATTGATGCAACACACCACACACCACATTGATTTGTTATGGAGATTAATATGAAACGTATAGTTACAATATGGTTACAAATAAATTACAAAGGTTTACCAACTCGTGTAATGGTAAACAAACTAATTAACTACAGATGTAACTAATTCATTTTCCTTAACATTTATGAGTCCGAGAACCCCCATATGAGTGGTTGACTTCCCTGTGAAACCTCACATAAACCTCACAGGAAGAACGATCTTGAGAATTCTTTAAATTTTATTTACATCCCTCATTAAATAAGAGAGCCCATTAGTGTGTTCCTGTGGTCTAATAAGATGTGGCTTCCTACCCGACGAAGTTGATAAAGAACCTGAGAAGGTTTCCTTTTGAGGATTGGTTGGTCGACAATAATATATTTCTATTTCCTTATTTTTATCCATAGCATAAAATCAATTAGTATAACTCAAAGGGGGTACAAATGACAAGGTGACCTCGACACGAGGATAAGGATACAGAAAAGGATATAGGTTAATCCTACTCTCAATCAAAAAATTCCTAGGAATTCAAGGAGTAGAGGAGAGGGTAGGAATATCTAAAACGTAATGCTTACTACTAGTGTTTATGGCTTCTAGTTTGTTCCATTGCAAGGATGGAAGTTTTAATTCCTCTTCCAAGAGATCTTATTGAGAATTTCCTCCACCATGAATGATGGAATTTCATTTCATTGAATATGAATGTCGCCAACTCGAAAATATGACATTTATCTTATATTTTCTAAAGAATAAACTTGTTCAATTTTTCCCCTTCCACGTCCATGTAGACCAAGGGTCTCTGAGACTTAACCCCAACCTCTTTCTTTTCCATAGGACTTTCAACCCTTTTATTTGAATCTTTTACTAAAGAAACTTGAAAATTTATTTCAGAAAATATAATCACAATCAACTAGAATGTGGCACAATCCATGACATCCTGATCAATGGAAAGGGACATTCATATATTCTAAAGGTTGTGCATACCTTTTTTTCTCCTTCTCCAAATATAAATATTTGAAAATACCCTGACGGGGATCCAAGACCACAAGGATTTTCATCGTTGAGTGGTAGACAATAGTCCTGTAACTAGCTTCCTAAGTGATATAGGTACCCAATACCTCAACAATATATTTAATACCATTATCCATATATAATGTAAGGAGAAAGTTAGGTATATTTATCCATGAGGTAAATATGAATAGCACATCCTCCGTGGAATCAAAGAGCACATGTCAATGCTTTCCACATAATAATTGACAGTAAAAATTCCATTGCCCTACCAAAATATTCTTCGATTCCTCCTTTGAGTCAAATATAAAACCTATTTAGCATCTTGACAAGAGGTGAAATATTTGAACATATCCTATGATTGATACCCACAATAATTCCATCCACGAGGAAAGAGACCCAGTACATATTCTTCTACAATAAAACTTTCCTACCAAAGCTCAACCCTCCAACTCAAAAATTTGGTTAACCATAACTTCCTTTCCCACCACTATAAACACTACACCCACTCAATTTCACAACCCTTCAACAATTCTGAGTAGGATTCCCACTTCCATTCATATCTCCACCACCCTGAAGTTCGTCTAGTACAATTTTACTACCTATGAAGCCAAGAGACACATTTTCCCACTTACTCAACTTTGAGAAAGAAGATGAAGGAATTTTTGTGTGCACTAGTTATCTCCAAGAAATATCTATAAATTTATCTCCAATGAATACCATAGGGTTTACGAAGCCCCCCCTCCACGAATACTTAATATCCTACACTTCCTATGAATAAAAAAACCTAATGGGGCTGCAAGATACGTATATTTGTCTATGTTCAATATCTTGTTATTGGGACAAGTGAAAGAAATCTTCACCTTGGCATATGAGTTGTCATAGTTAGATTCAAAATCTCGAGTAGATAAGAAAGGTGGAAGGGGGAATATCTTTTCTTCTAACACTGTATCATCCAAGTAATCTACCAAAGGTAGATACTAATCCATTATAAAAATACCTTCCTCAATATATAGCCACTTGTTAGACATGAGATCCACCATATCCGAAAGATTATCTTGTTATAGAAATATTTGCCTCACCCCATGCAAATCGCTTGGAAGTCCTTTCCCATTTCCCTATGCAGACTTGAAGTCCCCTTTTTTCAATTCTGAGAGCTAAAAAACATATTTTTCCACATATACGCTCCCTAATAGCTAGACAACATGCGTATACATAGGTTGCACCATTACAGCCCATGTACTTTGAGTTTTGTGCCCAAAATTAAAAACAATGTTGGTTTTCCATGTCACGTCACAAGATCCATGATCCTTGACCTTCCATATACTCGAAACATTCTAACTCAACCCTTCAGTTCCATTTGAAGGCTATAAATGGTCCATATCCAAGATGTGGAAAAAGAGAGAAGAATTCAACTTTGAGAGAAAAGTTACCTAGGAGAAATTGTTCACTTCATATTGAGTCTGCATCCATTTCTCCTTTTAAGTTTTAACACATTTTTCAACCCCCAAGCTCTTCCCTATTTCACAGAGAAATTCATTGTCTCTCTTATATGATTTTTCATTTGGTGGAGAATTGAAGTCGTGGAGGCCCAGTTGTAAGGGACTTAGTTTCTTGGTTCTCAATGTGCTGACACATAAGTTTTTCATTCATACACTTCTGTTGATTACGTTTTAATAGAAATACTCTTTTATCATCGAATTAATGTATTGAAAATATTTGAATTATTATTCTTTGGGCGTATTTGTTATGAATATTGATGGATTATGCTATTATATATGCTAACTTTATATATTATCACCATATTCTTATGTATCTTCGTTGTTGAGGATAAGTTATAGGTGTATAGATTTGAGTCAAGTGCTCAACGGTGGACTTCATCGAACGTCTGGATGAGGTAGGCTCTTTACCTTGTTCTGTTAGCATGTTTGTTTATATAGCATACTTGATATTAGAGTTGATTTATATAATCATTTCTATCTTCTATGGTTTATCCCATGCCATAGAGTGATTTTCCTCGTAATAGAATTGGTGACCATACTAGGGAAAGAATCTTCTTTTTGGGGTTAGGAGTGTTTTTATCTTTTGACTCCTCTAATTTATCTTGAGTTTCTTGTTGTCTGATTGCTTGACAATGTATTTTCACTTTGAGTTTGAGTTTCTTGGTCGTATCCTTAACCTGACAGTTTTTTAATACATATATGCAGGTTTTCCCTTGACAGACGCATACATACGCAATATGTCTTTCTGTAGGGGGCATATATACGTGCTTTTCTCCTGAGCAGTCGCGTACAACATCCCTTTTTTCTTGATTGTTGAGTTTGGTGTTTTCTGGGTAAGTTTTGATGGTTGATGAGTCTTCTTAGATCTTTGTCATGACTTTTAAGTGTCTGTAGATTGATAGGGAACCTTCCTTTGGTTGAATTTTCAAGCGGTTTTTCTTTCTCATCATATTTTTTCATTGATTGTCCTTGCATATTGGGTTGGGTGTTTTCTTCCTTATATCCTGATTGGTTTGTCTCTTTTTCTTACAATAGGATTTATATATCAAGTTGTCATTCAGTCCTTGCATTTTCATTTCCTTTATATTGAAAATACAAAAACAAAATACAATTTTCATTATGGAATTTTATATTTTGGGTTCTTATGATTGATCTTGATACATGTATAGAAATATTGCATCTTATTTGAAATCGTGAAGTTGAGTTGAAAATTGCATTTTGAAAGCTTATCATTTGTTGAGAATTGAAGTTAGGACTTTGCACTATATTCATATCCATTTATTTTACTTTTTGAGTCATAACATTATCAGTTTCACAACCACATCTTTTGAGTAAACAAAGCCACTAAAAATAACACTGATAAATTTAAAATTGATTAGAAACGATTTTATTTTTTAGGGTGCACAAACTAGATTAATATTTAGAGCCTTGGAATAGGATTTTGTGAGTAAAATTATCCAAGTCTATTAAACTCAACATATGTTCTTGACTAGGGGAGTGGTGAAATCCATTGTATATTTGGCGATGTCAGGAGGCTCCTCTCACACTGGAGTTTATCACGAGGTTGTGCAAAGTTGGTTGAGGAGATATCCCTCAAATACCTTCTTAGTGTCAGAGATATTTCTGGGAATCTATTCGTATATGGGGGTCTTTCTAGTACCTTTACCTCTGTGAGAGGTGGTTCTTTTGATATTTCTCTCTTTGTTACACTGCCCATATGGTGGACTTAACTTACGAATGTTCACCTTCTCATTGGTTATATCGTGGAGGTTTAGTTGCTTGACATAGGTAGCCACATAGGTTACTTGCAAGGGTTATTCTGCAAGTACTCTGAGTCAGATAAGGGTCGGACATCACACATCCTTTATGGAGGATTACCTCTCTGGGGGGATTTTGATGTTGAACAACTCACCCTCCAATACCCTCAGATAGATGGAAATACCATGTAATGTTTCTTCAATGTCCTGATTTTTCATGGAGTAGTCTACTATCCAATTGTCTATGTCATCCTCATCATATTCAAGAATACCATAAAACTTTTCAAATGATAACCCTTTAAAGATATCAATTTTCTCGTAAAATTGTTTCTTTGTTAGGAACAATGCTTTGAGCATCAATTTGGGATATTGGAATTCGTTAGTGCTTCCGGATAGGTCCACCTCCATGAGTCTTTTGAATAGTTCTTCCCTCTTTGATATGGCTTGGACCAAGATTTGAATAATATTATTCAAGTTTTTTATCTTGTCTTTCCATCATGCATTCAACTGCTTTATCCGAATTGGAGAGGTAAGATCCTCCTCTCTTGTCCTTAGTTCTATCATATTGGAAACATTGATTCCAAATGGTACCACAACATGAAGGTAAAAACCTTCTTCAATTTTTAGGTCAACTTGCAAATACTTCTAGAAGACATGTGGCCTTGAGCCAAAATAAACCATTTTCTTCGAAATCTCCCAAGCCTCTTTGATCCATGCCATCCTTTTCTTAATTTTTTTCTCCACATAGCTTCTGGATGATGTAAGTAGGCTCGACGATCCTTTTAATTTAGCATCGGGTGTGGTGGGTCCAACAATTTTCAAAGGATTGGAAAGAAGTGGAAGAGGCATTAAGGTGTCTTCCAGTTCCTTGATCCTTTGTTTCAATTTCATTTTTTCACTTCAAGACCACCAATGGAGTCATCCAAAGCATCCTTGGTTTCTCTGTGGACTTTAGAAATATGGGAAAGTTGCATAATTCTTAGGTCAACCTCTGAATGAGATTTTCCTTTCATATTATTGACATTACTTCTTTTGATAATCAATTTTTTAGATTCACTGTCAAATAAAGCACCCTGGAACGTAAATGACTCTTCATCATCGAAGGTCTCATTCTCAATAATTTCCAATGACGGAATTTGGTGGGTGGTCCATCCCGATTGATTAATGTTGGGAAACATTTTATCCATGTCTTCTTTGAGTTCCATATCTTCAAGAGAAGAGTTATTCATATCTCTCTCAATGTGTTGGTCTTCTTCATCTTGCACTATGTTTTCCCTCTTTTTCCTCAAAGAAAGTTTGTGTGAGGTTTCAATTTTTCCTCGAGGGGGATTCTTTTCTCCTCCTCCGCCTAAAATGTTGTTTATCACTTTTATGGATGGGTGGGCCGCTGCAGCACTTTTGCGAGATGTTGTAGTCTTAGGAGTAACAGTTGGGGAATCGACACTCTTCTCGCTGGGACCCTTTCTTTTCTGTTTGAAAAATTCATTGGTACTGAGTACAGTTTCCAAGTCGCCAACATTGTGATTAGGAGTGTTCAAGTTGTTATCGTCTTATTCTCCTAGAACAATATGGATAAATGATTTGTTGAATCCCACTGTTATCATATGTTCCACAAAAATTCTGCTAGGGTCAAACCATTTTATATTTTCAACATATTTGAGATTCACATTGTTAGAGTCGTTTGCAAATTCATTGATTTTTTTTATATTTCTAAATATAAAGTCCTCAATTCCCCAAGGTAAGGGTATGTTTTTTTTTTTTTCATTTATCGTGAAAAAAGTGCAACCAGAAATTATGTTGCATTGTGACTTATGTAATAAACATTATATACGATATATGCAATGGAAGAAAGGAGGGATTTTCCTTAAAACTGAAAATCATGATAACATTGTAATTTTCCATTTGCTACAACGTCCCTTTTTATCTAGGAATTTACTTTCCTTGTCAAATAATCTCGGGGTATCTTTTTTGAACAACAATCCTTTAAAAACAGACAAAATCATTGAAAACTTCATAGAAATGAAAAGAATCTTTATGTATCCACAACGATTGGTACCAGAAAGTAACCTGGTCAAATTCACAACTTACCCTCTTAGAGATAGACAATTTAGGAAATTGACAGTGATATGCTATCATAAACACCAAATGAGAGGCCATAAATAATTTCATATCTTTTTTGTACTCTAACAATTGGGAAGATATTTCAATGGAAATGAGTTTTCCCCAAATGAAAATGGGTTTCTCCTTGACAGTAAAATATAATATATAAAGAATCATATGGGAAATAGTCACAATATTTTCTTATCCTGTCACTCGGGTGAATAAACATGAAATTTCTCGAAAGGGTTTTTTTAACAAGTTGACCTGCAACCTGGTAATATCTTCACAGATGGAAACGAGATTCTCCAAGAACTCAGGCAAGAGGTCTAGACCGTTTTCATGTTTTTTTATGAAATCCTTGCAATCCTCTCCTTTGAAAGTAAATGGTGTCTCGAGGAGCTTCAACATTTTATGAAACACTTGAGGCAAAAGAGAAATGAGATTATTATGTAACAAAATATATATTTTTTAGAAATTTCAAGAGAACTATTTTGGGAGCAATATCGATTGTACTTTGTAACCATGTTTTTAGAATATAAAGTTTTTGAGATTGATCTATAATTATCTTTATTTGAGCTTCCCATGTGTCCACTCTGTTAAATTTCTCTTATGCATGCAAAGCATATTCTTTTTATTTTATGTGATTATAAACATTTATCTTAAACTATGATGGATGTGAGGAAATTTTTCTTAGTTTCTTTAAATGTGTGAAGTGTGTGAGTCGTGGTTCTTTCTCAAGAAATTTATTTAAAAAATAAAATAAAATAAAACATTTTATTTTTATCTTTCTTGGAGTATTTTATCTATGTGATTACCACGATGGAATTATGCAAAGTCCCATAATTTGAATATCTAGAATCCTAAGAAAATCAGAAGTTAAAGAGGAGTACCACCTATATAAAAATGCATGAGCATTTACATCCTCGTGAAATTGTTGTTTCAGTCTTGACGGATTCAAGAATCAATATTTTTGGTGGAGATCAATTCGTGCTAACAAAATTTCCCTCCCCTTTTCTATTTTCCCAAATTATTTTGTCCATTTCTTTTCCCTCTTCTATACTTACCTGAATTCCCCTTTTCTTTTCTCACTTTTGTTCTCCATTTCTAGTTACTATACTTAGTTGTTTTTTTGAAAACAACGAGTTCACAAGTTGGTGGACTCGTGGATCCTCATATCCATCCATAGAACCATATAATGAGTCTCATCGATAGTCGTATTATCATATACTTAACTATTTTTACATTCATAGGCTCACGGGTTTAATCTACCAGATTCCAAGATCTGTGATATCCATTCTTCACCCAAATATCCATGATCTACATTATGACCATCAGACTTATCGTGGGTACCGAGCCCCTAATTTTTTCATTTCTCTTGTATCCAAGTCCAACTAATCATTCCCAACACTAATCCAATTTTCTATCATTTGCAACAGTGGGTTCACAGGCTCCTGGGTTCGCAGGTTCACAAAGGTTCTCGAATCCTAATTACTCCCATTCGTCCCTACCACCTTTGTGATTTTCCCAATATGAATTTAGTATGGTTTAATGCTAATAATTCATCGTGTAGGTTCTGTAAAGGTCGTGATTAATAAATGAAGGGCTCGAGGAGATTTCTCATTAAACCACATCAAAGCACGATTTGTAGAAGATTATAGTATCTCTCTAAAGTGCTCAATTCAAATATTATCTAGATGAAAAGAATGATCTCGTCAAGTTATGGAAGCAATAGCTCGACAACAGTTCTACGAAGATACTTTGAATATTTTTGGACATGGGGACCAAAACTTTAAGTGGTCTAGAGAGTATTCGTACTATTCATCCCCTTCTGCTAAGAAGGAAGTGACCTACACATCTGGACTAGCTCGTGCAGGGTGTGTTCCTAAGGTTTTCAAATCCAAGGAATTGGTCGCCTAGTGTGCTGAAAAATATATCTTGGCATGTGTACTGGCAGAGGGTGCTTGTCATTGATGGAAAGAACAATAACGACGATGGTATGTTTACCGGCAAGAACACTAGAAATGGTGGAAAACAGAAAAGCAACGATGATAGCATTGGTAATTATTGTCTACAAGCTTAGGAGGAATAATGCAGAGTTGCATGCAGAGCGCAAGTGTGCACCAGGGCCAAGGTTAACTTCGTTGCCAAATCTCAGTAGAGAAAATGTTCTCAGAAACACAGACGAGACCTGCAGGAGAAAGTTCAAAGGATGAAACCTTTGAATACTTAGAAAATCTTCTAAGTCGGAAGAAATCGTAAGCTCGGGAGGAGGAGTGATAATGGTCGTCGGATCAGATTCCAGGCAGGCAGAGTGCGTAGAAGAGGAGAACAAATCTCATCCATTAGATATGAGTGTGTGGAACAACAGTCGTTGGATCCCAAGGAAAGTGCACGAGACAAGTTCCGAAGTCATCGGAACCATCCATCATCAGGGATGACAGGTGGCAGCAGATATGGAAGTTCGAAGAATCGAAATTTGAAATATTTTCAAGGGGTAGAGTGTAGTCGATCCCAGCCATTGATGTTGGGAAGGAAATGTGGTGAGATATCAACATTTCACTGACTCGCAAATAGGGAAAGTCAAAGGCAGAGTTGCAGGAACTCTTGAAGTCCAAGTTCTCGAAGAGAATATCTAGACCATTGGATCGAGGACTAATGTGGGCCATCAAATTCAAGAGAAGAACATGTGCCACATGGGGAGATCCACGTCAGCAAGGAAAAGTAGCATACCACGCCAGAAATACCACGTCATGAAGGACACGTGGTGAGAGATCAGTGCTTCACTGATTTGCAAATCCTGAAATCCAAAGGAAGGAATGAATTCACGAGACATGAATTCGTGAACTCCCGAAGTGAGAAGAAGTGATCTCAACCCTTGGATCATGGAGAGATCTAGACTATTGGTCCAGAAAAGTGTGATTTCAGGACTCGGAAGAAGGAAGTTTCTCTATGCTACGAAATCGCGAGTCGCAAAGTCTCAAAGTGTAAAGGAGCGATTTGGACCATTGGATCGAGAAATGTCGTGGGTCGTTGATTTGGAGCGGGTTTTGGAAAATCAAAATTTGGAAGAAGGGAGGTGAGTAGTCCTCAAACTTCGCGAAATGTGAAGTCTCGATATGATTTGGGTCATTGGATCACAGAGGATCATGGGTCGTTGATCTAGAGTAGGTTTCAGATAATCGTAGGTCAGGATAAGGGAGGGGAGTAGTCCTTCAACTTCATGAAAAACGAAGTCTCGATAACACTTCGATTGTTGGATCAAAGAGGGTTGTGGGTCGTCGATTTGACTTAGAGTGTTGAATCGGAAATCGGGAGTTGGAAGAGTCAGGGTTGGCTCATGTTCAAAAACCTGACATGTGAGGTCGTGATTTGATCACAGTCATCGGACCACTGAGGATTTTTGAGATTGCGAAATTCCTTTTTGAGTAGGGTTGTGGTCACAACCAGTGGTCACATATGTGGAAGAGAAGGGAAGGAGCTATCATTGTTAGGCTCCACCTCTGAGTTTCACAAGTTGGGAAAATCAAGGTGACTCACAGTCGATCACTCGAAACACAAAATTGTGAAATGATTGTTGGTTAGGCATATGGTCACCACTGATGGTCATGTGAAAGGAAGGGGATTAGCCAGAAAATCTAGCGCCCACTGTGTAGATTTATCAAAAATGGAAAAAGATGCCAAAGGGATGAGCGAGGAAACGTTTTCTTAGTAACTTCTAGAATAGAGTGATTGCATCTACTAGATAATTCGTGGAGTTGTAGAGTGATCGCCAGAGGAGCAGAAGAGTCTCGAGGTAACTTCCAGTGGAATGAAGACTCATCATAGAGACAATTGACATATGGGAAAGAATTGAAGTTTGTAACTGTAATAGAGAGGATAAGATCAACTGTGACATAGAAAACGAAGGGTCATATACCGAAAAAAGGAAAAGAATCTCAAGAATGACCACCGATGACGAATAGTCTCAGCATAATGGCTACTGTTGTAGAAAAGACTCAGCATAATCGCCAAATAGGACAAACCGTTATGTGTATGATATGGCAGAGGGATTGGCTTGATAAATATACGTAGAACATAGAAGAGATGGTCTCTTCAGTTGAGAGTTATTCATGCGGGTAAAATCATGTTGTGTGCAGCAGCTGAAACACACAGAAGAGGTGTAACACATAGAACAAAATTTCATATATGAGAGAGGAATAAAAATATGATGTGCACATGCAGATACAGTGAAGTAGAACAAAAATATCAAGAAGATGTGAGCTGAAAGACACTGATGTAGGCAGAGTAGAGCAGTGTAGCAGAACAATGATGAGATTGGTAATCCATTGATAAACATTGTATCATTGTAATAAGTTTCAGAAAGAAAAGATTTATATTTCAGGGAGGTAGGGTGGTGCGAGGGAGGATTGTTGGCCTCAGAGTTTCAAGTGGGTTCTTGAACATAGGGAGTTATATCTTCCATCTTGTTGCATCCATAAAAAACAAGGAGGTAAGGTGGTGCAAGGGAGAACCATTGTTCTCTGTTATGCAAGTTGGTTCCTGTGTGACTAGAAGTTGGTGCTTCCATCCAGTTGGTGTTGGAATACTCAGGGAGTTAGTGCTTCCTTCTATTGGGTGCTAGAGAAACCAGAGATATGGTTCTCTCAGAAAGTTGCATCTTGTATAGGTTGGTGCCTGTGTGTATGGAAGTTGGTGCTTCCATCCAGTTGGTGCTGGAACATAAGGGAGTTGGTGTTTCCTTCTAATGGGTGTTAGAGAAAATAGAGAGTTGGTTCTCTCACCAAGTTGTTTCTTTTAAAACAGAGGTGTTAGCCTCAAAAATGAGTTGGTGTTCATAAGAATGATAAATTACATAAAATAAAGGTTACTTATCATATCAAGAAGAAGAGGTTTTTCCCTTTATGGGTTTCCTCAAGAAATATTTGTCTCTATATGTTTCATGTTTATGATTGATGTTGAATATTCTATTGCTTACTTCCCTGCATTATTGTGATCATCATTGAGTGTTCTGTAAAGAGTTTAAAATGGGCATAATTTTTTAAACACAGTAACAACTGATTCACCGCCCCCTCTCATTTGTCCAACAATTGGTATCAGAGAAAGTTCCCTTTATTTAAGGTTAGATCCTAGAGCTTAAACATGACTAGAGATGGAGGAAATTCAACCAATAAGGCCCCCCTATTCAATGGAACAAACTTTGGGTTCTAGAAAGTTAGGATGAGAACCTACATAATGGCTTTAGGTGCAGATGTCTGGAATGTGATAGAAACTGGTTATGTAAATCCAATAGTACTAGATTCTAAGGATGACAAGCTATAATTCATCTTCAACACTAAGGCTATGAATTCTATTTTGAGTGGGCTTACAGAGGAATAATTTGTAAAATTTATGCACTTAGAATATGCCAAAGGAATGGGGGACAAACACATTAGTAGTTATGAAGGTAATGAGAAGGTAAAGGATGCCAATCTTCAAACCTAGAGATTACAGTTTGAACAATTAAAGATGAAAGAGGATGAAAAAGTTGGGAAGAAATTTCTGAGAGTTGAAGAGCTATTGAATGCCATGAAGGGTCTTGGTGAGAAGATTGAAGACACATTTTTAGTTCAGAATATTTTAAGATCTCTTCCTGATAGATTCAATCCAAACATTTCTACAATAGAAGAACTGCATGATCTTAAGACTCTGTCTATTAATCAACTCCTAGAAACACTAACAGCTTATGAAATGCAGATTAGAAAATAAAAATCTACCACTAGACAAGCATCATTTAAAGCAAATAAGAATGAGGATTCTGAGCCTGATGAATTTGAAGAAAAATTTGTGAGAAGACTAAAGAAAGGATTAGGCAAGTACCAAGGCAAGTTTACCTTCAAATGTTTTAACTATGGAAATATCTGTAACTTTTCATCTAAGTGTCCACACAAGAAGAAGGACTAGAACGTTGAAGGTGAAGAGGAGTATAAATCCAAGATATTTGGTAAAAATAAAAGTTTATGTGTAAACAATGATGACTCCTCAAAAGATACAGATAGTGACTCTTCTCATGAAGATAAGGATAATGACTTTATGCTTATGGAAAAAGAGGATTATGATAATAAAATCACAGGAAGTGATGTTAATGATGAAGAAGTTGTGGTTGACTTGGAAGGAGAACTAATCAGTACTTTAGAAGAAATTGGCATACTCAGATTTAAGAAGAAAAAGAAAAAACAATTGATGATACAGTTCTAGAAAGACAGAAAAAAACATGTTGAAGACTTTGCCCTACTAAAAGTAGAATTAAAAGAGGAAAAGAAAATAGAGGACATTCTGAAACAATAGTTATCAGAGAAGAAGGCAAGATGTGAAGCCTTGGAAGAAGATGTAGTAAAAACCAGAAAAGAGATGGAGAAGTTTAAAGCATTGTATCTCCAAAATATTCCAAGCATTAAAGCCTCAACAGAAATAAACAACATTCTGAGAAAACAAAGATCTCCTTTTTTGAATACTAGTTTAGGCTATGTAAGTGGTTCAAGCAACAAACAACTAGAAAGAAAAGAGCCATTAAAGATGACCAAGTTCCAATTCAACAGACAATCAGAGCATGTGAGTACTCTGCCACCAGAAACTAATAAAGACAAGATGATCCCTGATGAGAAACAAAGATATCATAATATGGAGCAACAAATTCCAAGAAGAAGGCCATCCTGCAGGTACCAAAATTTATTCCATGGTTACTACTTTTACTGTTATAATTTTGGTCATAAGATTGCAAAATGTCAAATTAAGTTTAGAGACATGCAAGTGAGGAAGTCAAGAAAAAAACAATGTTTGCAACATAGAACTAAATAGTCAATGAGTCGACAACGATGCACCAATCACTTTGATCTATTGAATGATGATTTCTAATTTTATAACTGTCAGAACTTCGGCCACAAAGCTCCAAACTGCGATCTGAAGAATTACAAAGAAAATCCAAGGATAAAACCCTTACCTAGAAATGCGAGCACATGGAAAAAGAAATATTGTAAGATAAAGTTTGTAAACTTAGGACATGTGGTGTCTAAAGGAATAAGGAGAAATAATAATTTTGATATTTAATCCTCCTGTGCAAGTAAAGAAGAAGACTCAGATACAATAAAAGAATGTTCAGTTAGCATTTATCCCATTGAAGAAGTAGAAGAAGAATCATGTCATAAGCTGGAAGAAGAAGTTGTGAATCCTATAAAGAAGGTTGAGAAGTAAAACACCCAAATCAAGTTCTTGAACAACTCCATGACCCTGGATGAGATCTTGGATAGTCATAGATCACCAAATGACAAATTTGGTCCTAGATACAACAAGGAAGAAATCAGTACTCCTAAGAAACTTGATGCGAGTCCTTCATTTGTAAAGGGTGAATACAAGTCTGACACTGGTCCTTCATTTGTAAAAAGGGAAAGAAAGTATGACTCAGGTTCTTCATGTTCAAAGAATGAAAGAAATAATACAATATTTAGAATATCAGATCAAGGAAGACATCCAGAAGATACTCATACACCTCAAAGTAACTTTAGAAGAGAGACACCTTCAAGGATGAATCAAAGGAGGTATGAGAGTGTTCGTAACGATTATTGTTCTCTCTTGTGATGAATATTGTCAGAAAATCCTTGGATTGCAGGAAACATGGAAGAAAAATGAATGTAAAGTAAAGAAAAATCTTGGATAAAGACGTATACATCTAGTTAGAGATCAATGAGAATCAATGGGCAGATCCAAGGGTTGTTTGAAAAATACAAGCTACAATTGCGTAGTATTTCATTAAGTCAACAGCATCCACAAAAACAACATTATGATGTACAAATACATGACATCCTATAGAGATAACAAGAGGAGAGACCTTGTCAGAAAAAGATAACCTTATAGAAACAAAGGCGGAGAACAGACAGAAGCGGAGAGAGAAGAGTTAGATGGGGAGTGATTCAGTTATCACAAGAAAAGGTTGATGGAGTCCCGGTAAGAGAGGTGAGAAATATTGAGTATACTATAGAGGACATTGTTGAAGCTGAAGATGAACAGGTCCAAGAATCAGAAGGAGAAGACTATAGCTTAGATACAAATACTTCGTAGGAATCAAATAATAGAGTCCATCTTGAAAAGGGGACTATTTGTTGGTTGAATATTGGGTACCTCCAAAAATTACTGCAACATCTCATGGGGTGCATGTTTTATTTGAAATTGATATCAAAGGGAGAGAAAAGGTTTGGTCTGAATGCTACAGTTGGAGTTCTAAGCCGAATAGTGTAGCCTTTGGGGGTTTCCATCAATTCCAAAGGGGGATATCGTTGGCATGTGTACAGGCAGAGCGTGCTTTTTATTGATGGAAAGAACATTAGCGATGATGGTATGTTTATTGGCAAGAACAATAGAAATGGTGGAAAATATGAAAGAAATGATGATAGCATCGAGAATTGTTGTCTACAAGCTCATGATGAATAGCGCAGAGTTGCATGCAGAGTGCAAGTGTGCGTCAGGGCCAAGATTAACTTCATTGCCAAATATCAATAGAGATATATTTATAAGAAACACAGACGATACCCGCAGGAGAAGGTTCGAAGGATGAAAACTTTGAATACTTAGAAAATATTCTAAGTCTAAAGAAATCGTAAGCTCAGAAGGAGGAGAGACAGTGTTCGTTGTATTAGAGTCCAAACAGGAGGAGCACACATAAGAGGAGAACATATCTCAGCCATTATATATGAGTGTGTGGACCAATAGCCATTGGATCTCAAGGAAAGTGCATGAGACAAGTTTTGAAGTCATTGCAGCTATCCATCGACAGATATGATAGGTGGCAACAGATATGGGAGTTTGAAAAATCAAACTTCAAAATATTTGCAAGGGGTAGAGTGGAGTTGATCCAAACCGTTGATGTTGGGAATGACGAGATCAATATTTCACTGACTCGTGAATTGGGAAATTCAAAGGAAGAGTTGCAGGAACTCGCAAAGAGGAGATCTTGACCATTGGATCGAGGAATAATCTAGGCAATCAGATCCAGGACAAGAACATGTTCCATGTGGGGATATCCACATCAGCAAGGAAAAGTGGTAGACCATGTTATCAAGGACACGTGGAGAGATATCAATGCTTTGTTGATGCACAAATCATGAAATCGATAAGAAGGAATGAATGCGCGAGACAAGAATTCGTTAAGTCTCAAAGTGAGAAGAAGTGATCTCGAGCACTGGATCACAGAGAGATTTTGACCATTGGTCTAGGAAAGTACGATTTTAGGACTCAGAAGAAGGGAGGTGCTATATTCTCTGACATCATGAGTCATAAAGTCTCGAAGTGAAAAGGAGAGATCTGGACCGTTGGATTGAGGAATGTCGTGGGCCATTGATTTGAAGAGGGTTTCAGAAAATAGGAAGTGGGAAGAAGGGAGGTGTTACACATTACTTTGTTCACCCTAATGGTGATTACATAAACATGTATTCAAGTTCCCAATATAATCGTTTGCCTAAGAAAAGAAACCTTTCTCCACCCTTGGAAGATGAATTTTTGGAAGACCGTCGCGGGCAGCTCCCTTTACACAGTGTGGAAATCCCTAATTTTCACATCTTGTACTATAGCTATTCTACGCGATTTCCACAGGCTGATATATAGGAAGGTCACGACGGCGCCTTAAAACTAAAAGAAGAAAGAAGTTCTAGCAGATTCTAGAAGTGGAATCTTATGGAAATATGAAGTGTTTTCCATGTGGTTACAATCCTACTGACTTCTATGATTTGATGGGATTATCCTCATCTCTTTAACCACTTTACCTTCTCCTATCTAATGATAGGCTTCTCATGGAAAAGGTTAGAGGTACAAGCATAAAGAAGCGTAGAGATTGAGGAAAGAATAGGATGAAGACTGTGAAGAATCTTATTTCAAGTGATTCTTGAGGTCTCCATTCATACATCAAGATTTTGAGAGAAATATTCATATAAAAGGTTGGAGAAAATGTATGTTTGTGTCAGAACAAAGGGCCATTGAAAGGGAACTTGCAACATCAAGGCGATTCAGTTGTATCTTCTATCTTTCATTAATATAATACGGTGGCATGTCTCTTTCCCATAAAATGATTGATAATTTATTACATGATTCCTTGATCACATGTTTAGGTTGTCATTGAATTTCATTATTGTTGATTTCACGTTAGTTGATTTGTGTTATTACAGATCTGATTTCACAGGAGCATTGGAGCAAAATAGGATCAACAAAGACATAAGGAAGTGATTCATAAGGTATGTTATCTATTCCTCTTTTGGTAATTAAATTCAATGATCATAATCTAGGGAAATCATATTGTTCCGTCTTGTTTTGTTCTAGATCGAGGTGGACCTAGAGGGATTAGTTTATGTCTACATATACCAATTTAGTCGTTAATAGGAGGTGAGTAGTCCTCCAACTTCAAGAAATGTGAAGTCCCGATATGATCTGGGTTGTCGGATCACAAAGTATCGATGTGGGTCGTTGATCTGGAGAAGGTTTCAGATAATTGGGAGTTGAGAGAAGGGAAGTGAGTATTCCTCCAACTTCATGAAACATGAAGTCCCAATAAGATCTAAGCCATTGGGTCATAGACAATTTTGGGCCATCGATTTGAAATAGAGCATTGAATCGGGAATCGGGAGTTGGAAGAGTTAGGTTTGGCTCATGTTCAAACACACGACACGTGAATTCACCATTTGATCACATTCGTCAGACCACTGAGGATCGTGAACCATTGATCAAGCAATATGAAGTTAGGCATGTGGTCATAGCCATGCTCACATTGTCAAAGGATTAAGGAAGGAGCTAGCATGTCACTAGGCTCCACATCAAATATCGTTAAGATCGCGAAATTCCTTTTTGAGTAGGGTTGTAAAGACCATCATTTAATTTAAACTACCATTCAATTTAGAACAGAACATTAAATTCAAAATTCACTTAATCTAGCACATTCAATCCATTATCTCAATAAACAAAATTTTACTAACAATTTACATACCTCACTCTGATGCTATCCGCCGCTTGATGCTATCTAACGCTGCTCCTTAGGACACCCCAAAACCAGCCACCCTACCGACTAGTACGCCTAGTTCTAGGACATCAATGGATGTCCTAGCCCTCCGAGCCCAAAACCTCTGCAGCCCCCCCCGGTGCACTGTAAATCCCACTGTAGATTTTACTCTCCAATCCTCCAAGATTCCCCTCTCGTAGAATTCCCTTCTCCCGTCTCGTAGAATCAATCCCTGAATGAATGAAGTCCCTCCATAATCCTTCTCCACCTCCCTTATTCCTCCTTCACCGCCCCTTCCATTAACTCCCACCTAACTCTTTATTACACCTTATCCCTTATTAATTGCCTTATCCTTATTAATTGCCTTATCCCTTATTTAAATGTTTCCCTTTTACGTGCTGGTTACGTTATCCCCCTATGGGATACGTAACCCCATTTAACATTATATTTTATTTTCCCCCTTTGTTTAATACTTAATTAATCAATTAATTAATTAATAAACAAATTAATCATTAACCATTAATTAAAGAGTTAATCATACTTAAACTAATCATAGTCACAATTAATTAATTAATAACAGATAATTAATTAAGTTTATTTAATAATTAATTATAGTTTAGCTAATTTTTAGGATTATTTATTAAATTATTCATATCAATAATTAATGGTCGTTACAAGGGTTGTGGTCACAACCAATGGTGACATCAGCGAAAGAGAAGGGAAGGAGCTATCATTTCTAGGCTCCACATCGGAGTTTTGTGAGTTTGGAAAATCAAGGTGACTCGCAGTCGATCACCCGAAACATGAAGACACGAAACGACTGTTTGTTAGTTGTATGGTCACCACCGATGGTCATGTGAAAGGAAGGGGCTTATCTAGAAAAGCTAGCACCCACTGTGTAGATCTCTTAGAAAGGTAAACATTTTCCAAAGGGATGAGCATGTGGAGGTTTTATCAATAACTTCTAGAACAGACTGATGGCATCTACCAAAGAACTCAAGGAGCTATAGGATGATCGCCAGAGGAGACGAAGAATCTCAAGGTAACTTCCAGTGGAATGAAGACTCATCATAGAGACAATTGACATATGGGAAAGCGTTGAATTCTGTAACTGTAATAGAGAGGATAATCTCAACTGTGATAGAGATGACGAAGGGCCGCACTACCATAAAAAGGAAAAGAATCTCAGGAATGACCACTGATGACGAATAGTCTCAGCATAATGAATACTAATGTAGAACAGAGTGATCATAATTTCCACAGAGGATGAAGAATTAGGTGTATGATATGGAAGAGGACGTGGCATGATAAATATATGCATAACAAAGAATATATGGTCGCTTATGTTGATATTTATTCATGTGGGTAAAATCATGTTGTGTTCAACAGCTGAAACGCACAAAAGAGGCATAGCGCATAGAACAAAAATGCATATCTGAGAGAGGAAGAAAAATCCAAGGTGTCCATGTAGAGATAGAGAAAAAGAACATAAATCTCAAGAAGATGCGAGAAGGAAGACACTGATGCAGGAAAATAAGAGCAGTGTAGAAGAACAATGATGAGACTGGTAAGCCATTGATAAATATTGTATCACTGTAATAATTTTCATAAAGAAAAGATTTATATTTCAATATGGTAGGGTGATGCAAGGGAGGATTGTTGTCCTTAGAGTTTCAAGTGGGTGCTTCAACACAAGGAGTTGTAGCTTCCATCTGGTTGCACCTAGAAAAATCAGGGTGGTAGGGTGATGCAAGGGAGAACCATTTTTCTCTGTTATGGAGGTTGGTGCATGTGTGACTGGAAGATGGTGCTTCCATCCAGTTGTTGATGGAACACTCAGGGATTTGGTGCTTCCTTCTAGTGGGTCCTAGAGAAACCAGAGAGTTGGTTCTCTGAACAAGTTGAAGCTTGTATAGGTTGGTGCCTTTGTGTATGGAAGTTGGTTCTTCCATCCAGTTGGTGTTGGAACACAAAGGGAGTTGGTGCTTCCTTCTAGTGGGTGCTAGAGAAACCAAAGAGTTGGTGCTCTCAGCAAGTTTCTTCTTGTAAAACAAAGGTGGTAGTCTAAAAAATGAGTTGTTTCTCATAAGAATGATAATGTACATAAAATAAAGATTACTTATCATATCAAGAAGAAGAGGTTTTTCCCTTTATGGGTTTCCTCAATAAATATATGTCTCTTTATATTTCATGTGTGTGATTGATGTTGAATATACTATTTCTTACTTCCTTGCCTTATTATGATCATCATTGACTGTTCTGTAAAGATTTTAAAATGAGCATAATTGTTTAAGCACAACAACAACTGATTCACCCCCCCTATCAGTTGTCCAACAATATATACTGATTCAGTGGATTATTCAACTTCAAGGTCATTTTCTCGTCTGTCTTTCACCTCAAGTGTTTCGTAAAATGTTGAAGCTCCCTAAGCCAACAATTACTTTCAAAGGAGAGGATTGCATGGATTTCCTGAAAAAGCATGACAATGGCTTGGACCTCTTACCTAACTTATTCGAGAATCGTGTGGTTGTCCCTGAAGATATTATCAGGTTCTCGGTCAACTCGTTCAAAAAACCCTTTCGGGAAGTTTCTTGGTTATTCACCAGGGTGACATGCCAAGAAAATACTGCCAACATTTCCTGTATGATTCTTTATATCTTATATTTTATTGTCAAGGATCAATCCATTTTCGATTGGGGAAAAATTATTTACATTTAAATATCTTCCGAATTGTCACAGTACAAAAAAGATAAGAAATTATTTATGGCCTCTTATTTGGTGTTTGTGATAGCATATTGATGTCAATTTCCTAAATTGTGTATCTCTAAAAGGGTAAGTTGTGAATTTGACCTGGTTACCTTCTGGTACTAAGCGTTGTGGAGACACATAGATTCTATGCATTTATATGAAGTTTTCAATTATTTTGTCTCGGTTTTGAAAGGATTGTTGTTTAGAAAAGATACCCCAAGATTATCCAACCATGAAAGTAAATTCCTGGATAAAAAGGGGACATTTGAGCAAATGAAAAATTACAATGTTATCAACATTTTTGGTTCTAAGCAAAATCCCTCCTTTCTTCCATGCCATATATATGATAGAATGTTTACTACAAAAGTCACAAGGAAATATAATTTATGGATGCACTTTTTTCACGAGAAACAAAAAAAAGAAATTCATACCCTTTCCTTGGAGAATTGGGTACTTTATATTTAGATATATAAACAAAATCGATGAATTTGCAAACCACTTCCAGAATCTGAATCTCAAATATGTTGAAAAGATAAAAGGGTTTGACCCTAACAAATTTTTTTTGGAACATATGCTGTCAGTGAGATTAAACAATTCATTTTTCCATAATGTTATAGGAGAAGAAGAAGATAATAACTTGGTCTCTCCTACTCACAATGCTGGCGACTTGGAAACGATACTCAGTACCAACGAATTTTACAAACATAAAATAAAGGGTCCTAGCAAGAAGAGTGCCTAGTCCCAAACAATTACTCCTGAGACTAAAACATCTCGAAGTAGTGCTCCATCGGCCCACCCATCCAAAAAAATGATCAACAATAGTACATGCAAAGGAGGAGAAAATAATCCCCCTCCCAGAAAAATTGAAAGCACGCACAAACTTCCTTTGAGGAAAAAAAGGAAAAACATAGTGCAAGAGGAAGAATACCAATGCAAAGAGAGTGATATAAATATATTCTCCCTTGAAGATATGGAACTTGAAGTAGACATAGAGAAAAAATTTCCCAACATTAAATAGTCGGGAAGCACGGCCCACCAGAAGCCATCATTGGAAATTATTGAGAATGAGACCATCAATGAGGAAGAGTCATTTGTGTTCCAGAGCATTGTCTTTGACAACAAATCTAAGAAATTGATTATCAAAATAAGTTATGTCAAGAATAATAAACGTAAATCTCTTTCATAGGTTGACCTAATAAATATGAAGCCTTCCCAGATTTCTAAAGTGCACAGAGAAACTAGAGATTCTCTAGACGACGCCATTAGTAGCCTTGAAGCATAAAACATCAAATTGAAACAAATGGTCAAGGAACTGGAAGAAACCTTAATGCCTATTCCACTTATTTCTAGTCCTTTGACAATTGTTAGACCCACCACACTCGTTACTAAATTAAAAGGATCCTCGAGCCTATTAACATCATCCATGAGGTATGTGGATAAAAACATTAAGAAAATAATGGAACTCATCCCAAAGGCTTGGGATATTACGAAGAACATGGTTTCTTTTGGCTCGAGGGTGCATTCCTTTCATGAGTATTTGCAAGCTAACCTAAAAAATGAAGAATGTTTTTTACCTTTATGTCGTGGTACCATTTGGAATCGAAGTTTCCAATATGACAGAACTAAGGAGAAGAGAGGAGGATATTCCCTCTCCATGTCGGATAAAGTAGTTGAACTCCTGCTGGAAAGAAAATATAAAAAACTTGACTAATATTATTCAAACATGCGGCCAAGCCATATTAAGGAGGGAATAACTATTCAAAAGGCTCATGGAGGTGGACCTAGCCAAAAGAACTAATGAAGTGCAAGATCCAAAATTGATCCTCAACTTGTTCCTAAAAAAGAAACAGTTTGACGAGAAAGTTGAGATCTTAAAGGGTTTTCATTTGAAACGTTTTATGATATTCTTGAATATGATGAGGATGACGTAGACAATTGTCTAGTGGACTAATCCATGAAAAATAAAAACATTGAAGAAGAATTACATGGAATTTCCATTGATCTGAGGGACTTGGAGGGAGAGTTGTTTAAATAAAAAATCTGACATGAAATCAACATGGCACCAATGAAAAGTTATATCAAAGAATGGTTCAAGAAAGCTATCGATAAACTGACCAATGAAGGGAAAGAAATAGTTGAGATGGTTCTTGTAACCGTTGATGAAAACAATAAATGAACATCAACAAGTAAGTTTAAACAACAAGAGACCATCATAGTAAGTTTATGTTGATC
The DNA here is from genome assembly GCA_010110895.2 of Picea sitchensis. Lineage (NCBI taxonomy): Eukaryota > Viridiplantae > Streptophyta > Pinopsida > Pinales > Pinaceae > Picea > Picea sitchensis. The sequence goes on along the minus strand of SNQJ01S0009739.1, from coordinate 13,658 downwards.
ACATCCTTCTTTTTTTTAATCAAGTCCTTCATTCAGTTATTCCACCTCTTTCAATATAAAGGTTTAAACGAAGATTGATAACTCTTATTTTCTTCTTACCAGGTCTTGTTGTTCTTCTACCACCCATCGTCATCCTTCTAAGACCTTATTTCTTGTGTTTATTTGTTTGATGGTCAGTGGGATCCCCAATCCCAGTCTTTAAGAGAAACACATTGTTATCACTGAAATTTCTTCCACAAATGGTTACAGGAATCTGGCATCTCCAAACAGCTATTAGTTCACCCATGGACCAAAAATGCATTTCCAAAAGGCCCAAAACTATACAATCAACAATAAAATCAACATGTGCTAAGACTACACAGGGAGCGCGCGCACATGCGCCATTCAGAAATGCGGGAAAAAGTGCACATGTGCATGATGCACAACTATGGACGCAAATAACCACACATCCCTCAAAATGATGTATTTATGATATTCGTCGGCCTCCCACCCACTTCTGGTTCATCTTCTAAGTCGATTTGACATCCAAATCTTGGATGAATCTGGTTGGGTGTCTGGTCAAAGACCTAATGGTGCCCTAAATGGCCCCTTGTTCACACTAAAATATGGTTGAATAATGCCTCAAAGTTATGTTATAAAAGGAAGCCATGGGTGCAATACATTTTCAAGGAATTCATTTGTATTGTTATGCTGTTGATATTCTCTTGGAGGATCCTCTTTCCTCATCAAGAGTATGCTAGCATCATTGCACTTAGATATTCATATCACCTCTAGAATGAAAGTTCTTTGGATTCTCTTCTGATCCAGGTGGATATCGGTGGCCACCCACCTTTTTCGACTGGCTCAAAACAATTTTCTGGCAATTTTGGCAATTTACTATTTTTAGCAGTTTTTAACTTTCGGGGCCATTTTGAGGGCCCAAATGAAGGTTTTTCAAGATATAGGTTCTCAGTGATAGCTGAAGGCACGATTGAGCCCCCAAAATGAATCTCCTTGACAATACCTTTCCAACGATCTATCACACGCCTAAAATGAAGATCGTATGGAAAAGTTACAACCCCAGGAAGTTGGTGTACTCACTTTCTCCTCGACAATACCTTTCCAACGAGCTATCACACACCTAAAAAGAAGATCGTATGCAAAAGTTACGACCCCAGGAAGTTGATGTACTCACTTACCCAAACGGGTCCCACATGACTTTTGGTGCTTCATCTCCTAGGGCTAGGTTTTTGGATGTCTAAGGTTTTTGGAATTCTTGTTTATTATAAAAAGGCCTTTAGAGCCTCATTGTAACCATATTCTTGCAAATGCGAGTAGTTGTCACATCTCTTCTCAGAGATAAGTTACCACCATTATAGTGAGTCTTTCACTCTGTATTTTTACAATCTCTGTACATTTGTTTCATTAATAGAAATCATGTATTACTGTATATCTGTGTTTATGGTTGCATCTCTGATACATTTTTGTTATATTATTGAATATATGTGATATCTCTGTGCATTTCATTATTATATCTCCGATCTCATTTCCTGCCGAAAATAATCTGGATCATCTTCACCATTTCATTCTAGTTCCTCATTTGTAATAAGAGTTGAATATTTGGGGGTCCAAGAGCCCTCCCTTGGAGGAAGAGGGGACCCAAAGTCTCCCTTTCTCTTCATTGTTTTCTTTCCACTAATACAATCCTTTCCATTGGTGGCATGAGTCTTTTTTTTTCCTTGTTCTTATATTCTTATGCACTATAGTTTAATTGTTTTTATCATTCTTAGTTTAATTCTTTCCTTATCTTTTATTCTTTATCTTTATAACATTTTCTTTTACTATTGTCTTGCCTAGCTGACCCAACTCGGCTTGTAAGAACCATTATTTTTCTCATTTAGGTGACAAAAGAGGTGCAATAGATTGGCGACTACACTAGGGAAGGTATCAATTTCCTACCCCATTTGGGTTATTTTAGTTCTTATTTTTGTTTATTTAACTTGCAGGGATCATAACCGGCCCAAGACGACCTGCAAAAGGCCATGTTCAAAGCTAAGAAAAGAGAATTTCATTTGAAATTCTCTTCACAACCGTGTAACAGACAGTGCGCGCATGTTTTAACCCACAGGCACATCTTCAACGCACGTGCGCCAAAACCAATATATCGCTCAGTTCCTTCTGTGCACCTGCACCCATAAATCACTTTTAGTTCACACATTGGCGCTTAGAGCACCTCTGTCTATTCTGAGGCCTGCGTACCTGTGTAGAAAAACACACATTGTAAGATTTTTTGTGATTTTTGGAAGGTCCATAGCCTCCTTCAAGTTGATTCCATGCATATTGTAATGTGCACCACACTTACATTCCCTCTCCATATAAAGGGAATAGTCAAAACGTAGGCACTTAGGGGTTTAAAAATCATTATTTTTTCTTTTTTGCTTTCATGTTGCGACATGGATGGCTTGCTTTGATTAAATTTTAAGTTGGAATCGTTCTACATCACATATAAAAATTGCATTGGGACCAGAAATTGGATATCAATCATTGAGTATGCTCTTCTCTCACGCCCCAAAGCGATCTTGAGAATCAGAAAGAGGTTGAAGGAAAATTTCATCTCCCTTAAAAAAAGACAAAATCTTTAGGAGAGAACAATAGCCCCCTCGGGACTCCTCTTATTTTATTTTTTCAAACACATCTTAAGATTGTAATGGGCCCATACATACCCACATGCTACAAAGATAGGATAGTGTTGAAATTTACTTTCTTAGATTAAATCACTAGGGAATTTTTAAGGTTTTGTAACGAGCCCATACATGTCCACAATCTAGGATAGTTTCAAATATTTCTTAGATTAAATCACATTAGGGAGTTAAAGGAATAGTAAGGACCCACATGTCCACATGCTAGTTTCCTAGGGACTTTAAAATTCTGCAAAGTTGTACCAATGACATTTATTTAATTAGGTAATCAAGACTTGTAAGGACCAAGAGAAGTCCACATGCAACAAGGTAACACCTAAATTATTAAAAATATTGGCACACTTTCACTTGATTCACACACAAAGTCACTACTCATTCACTTTCATCTCGAAATGTGGAGGTTAAAGTAAGTTTCCTCCAAAGGGATTTTGAAACACCCCACCCTTTTCTTGACGAAACTCTCCACTCCCACTTAATTTCAATGATATTGGCTCACACCCTGAATCTCACTAAGTTTTTTCACTAAGTTTTCCTCCACAGGAGGTGCCAAAAGAAATATTTTAGTCTAGGTAGGATTTCAGGGATAGGCATCCAAATAACTCCCCGTTATCTGGTTCTCACATATTCAAACAATAGAAGTTGTCAAATAGGGAACTTTAAATCGTCCAATTCAAGTGTTCCTAACACCATAAGGTAGGAATATACCCGTGAAGGGTTGAAGGCTGAGGTCTGGTTGTTCTGTGCGTCCCCCCTTGAGGCACCCACCTCTTGGACGGGATCCAGCCCGTGACCCATTTCTCAGGCTGAAAATATAAATGTCACACTTTAACCGAGGTATCTAGTGACCAAATTTTAGGACATCTACCAAGGTGGCAATTGTGGGCTGCAATTGCACCTTGATCAGATTTTGTGTGGCTATTGAGAAATATCGCCAGCTCTTTCGATATATGAACCCTCTACCCCGCATTATAACTAATTACTTCATCCTTCACTAGTTCCTCTTCCAGTGGCTTCAGACCCCACTATTGAGTGCTACTGGAAGGCCCAGTGTTTTTTGAGAGGAACGACATTACGTCTTTTAGGACACGAGCATTTGTTTTCTTTTTTCTCCCACATGGACAAAATCCACCTACCCACATGTATGCTTCTTTATCAATTGATTTATGTATGATGTTCTTGTGATTACATATAATTGTGAGATATATTGTGAAGGTCCAAGTTATACAAATTATCTTGTTTATTAATTTCTCTCATCACCATTTTCACGCATTCACCTTACTAGTCGGACATCATAGGGGACCCACAGAACCCCTGTAATTCCAGATGCTTGCTAAATCTCCCTCCCATTCTAGGGGGAGTTCCTAGTCTTTCCAACTCAGCGGCCATACTTCCCCACATCCCTGTGAGTGTTACTGTCTTGGGATCAACTTTTCTTGGTTCCACTCTGCTTGGGTCCACTTCTCAAGGTCAAACATCCCCACACTCTCATTTCCACAAAAGCAAGGGGCAACTTCTTCTCAAGGGGGAATTACAAACCAACCTAGTCCCCCTCAAGGGTCAAGTATGCAAAACACTCACACTATGGCTAGAACTAATCCTCTGCCACCACCTCAGATGCCATACTTGGCTTCCCTCAACATACCGACTCTGACTAAACTCACCAATGATCCTATATTTCTCAACCCCACATGGCTAGAAATTCCTACCAAACTTCCTTCAAACATCCCTAGGTTTGAAGGAAAACTGGGAGACGATCCTGCCAACCATATCATTACCTTTCACTTATGGTTCTCTTCAAACAGCATCACGGGCTATTCTGTCCAATTGAGGTTATTTCAATGTAGACTCACTGGCCCATCAACTAAGTGGTATGTAGAAGAAAAATATGGGTCCCATGTGACCTTTGAATCCTTGTCCAAAGCATTCTTGACCTTCTTTCAACTACCAATTCGTCATGACAATGGCCTCGAACTACTCTCGAAATTTAAACAAACCTCCGCCATGCACATCGCTAACCACATTCATGAATGGTGTCGACGGTGTAGTCTCTGTAAAGCTGAAGCTACTACAGAACAATGTCTCAATTGGTTCCTGAAATCACTTGTTTCCCTCCTTGCTAAATATGTGTCTGCCACCTTTCCCCAGTTTGAAGAAGAAGCCATTAGCAAGTCCCAACAGTTCAAACTTATTTACTCACAGTTAGGGTACTTTTATATAGTACTGCCTGATGCCTTGATACCTGTGCCATTCGTCTAGGACAAACATGGGATGTCTCACATAGTAGATGGATTGATTGGTACCACTACATACCACAATTCACATCCCCAACAACCACCAATGTATGGAACCCCTCAATATCCACCTGCATATGGTGCACCCGCTTATTATAATCCTCCCCCTTATCCACAACCATACCCCTTGACCTTTCCTCCGCCGACGAGCAGACCACCACCAACACCCACAATGCGCCCCATATCTCAACCTAGTTCTGGTATCCCCTCCACCTCTACTTTCACCCTAAGAACTAGTGAAATCACCATTCTTTCCTATGCATCCTATGGATCGTTACCGTAGCATAATCCATACTTTCCATTTCCTGGTCCCCCCCAGCCTATTCCTTCACCACAAGGAAAACCACATGATGGGGTTAACTTTGTTCAACAATATCCCATTCAAGAATACCAAAATTTTGAACAACTGAATATGGTTAATCCATCCCATCAGTCGAACAATGCCAGAAATAAAGGGAAAAACGGAAACAATAATAATCTTGGACCAGGAGGAAACTAGAACCAACCCCAACATAACCAACCTGTAGGGGGAAACCAAAACCAGGGGAACCAGAACCCTCAAGGGGGAAATAAAAACAAATGCCAAGGAAATAATAACAACAATATTCATACAAACTTCGCTTGTGTCCTTTGCGGTGAGTATGGCCATTATACTCACCATTTCCCCCAAATCCCAGACTTCAAATGGATGAAAGAATCTAGTAATGGACCACATTCGCCAGCCCTGGATGCCCCCCAGTAGGACCCACAACAATATGTGCAACACCCACCTCCGACCATGTTGCAAAACCCCATACCACATCAAGGAGTGATGGACACCCAACAAGAGATGCACCTTGCCCCACCACAGGCAAGACCATATCACAACCTCGACACTTCGGCAGATTGAACTATCCTCCTCACTAATAAAGAAGAGGTCCTTCTACAAATGCACAGTCATCAATATAGCGCACCCTCTGACCCAACTCCCACTACCTTGGAGGCCACCCTAGTCACGACTAACCCACCTTTGATGATTCTACACCCTAATACTAAAACACCTCTTCGCATCCCTCACATCCCATTGCGAAGGAATGTCCATAACCCTCAAGCTAGGGAAGCCCACAATTATAGTCTAGTCGACGACTTGGCCCAATCCATCGATACCATGTCAGTCTCATAAGTTTTTCAAACCTATCCTACTCAACAAAAGTCATTACCTTCCGCTCTAGGGGCAGTCGACCCCACCGATACTTGACTCATCACATTTGATCTCGACAATGGAGAACCCCATCTCCCCACTCTTGTCACTTTTCAAATACTAGTTAAAATCTGAAACATCACTGTTCACCACTGCATCATTGATGAAGGTGCATCCACATACATCATGTCAAAAACCATTTGGCATAAACATGGCTCTCCAGAACTAATACCATCCACTATTAATCTGAGGGCTTACGATGGATGACCCTCATCTCCCAAGGGGCTCTTCCAAAATTTTCCTTATTGACATTGAGGTTATCGATGCCCCACTCGAGTACAATATCTTGTTTGGTCGTAGCTACATGTATGCTATGAAGGTAGTCACCTCTTATGTGTTTCAAACCATGATGTTTCCCCATAACGGAAAGATCATTACCATTGATCAGGTATCACATTATGAGCCCAACCCTTCATCCATCATCGACAACATCCTCCCTTTTGTCCACACTAATTCGGATGCCTATCCACTCATCGAGATGGGCCCCAAAATTTTTAAGGACCCATCCTTACTAGGGACATACCACAGAGCACCACCGCTCATCCATACTTTCACACAATTATGTGTTTTCTCCACCAAAGGAACGACAACTAAAGATACTCTCCCTCCCACCAAGGCCCTTTTCATCCCTGACATCCCACTAGTCACATAACTCCCTCCTCGGGAATCTCCTGGACCTTTTTCAGTTCTACCCATTCTTGATCTTCCCCTCCCCCAAGGCCATATCCCAGTTTGGGAAACAGTCCCCCAAGCCATTACCCAAATCCCTTTCTTTTACACCCCACTGGGTGTAAAAGCTTTCCAAGTAGCCGCAACGCTCACCCTTCCTAACATGGTGTTGGTAATCTTAGTATGGTATCTACATCCACCTAAGATGGTCCCTCCACCATCCCTTCCTCCCTAAACAGAAGGAATCCCTATGCAAATTCCCATACTTACCCCCACTGTCCCACCCACACCCCCACTCCTTAGCAACCCTACTACAGTTGGGGGTAGACGAAAAAAGATGGAGCCCACTGCTCCACTTCCCCTAGGTGTCCAACCTCCTTGTGCACTATGCGATAAAGACAGACACCCCACCAACAAGTGCCCATATCTCCCCAAGTTACGTAATCTCATTCAACTCCCTTGAGCACCACCATCGCTCATCACTTCCTCCAGTACTGTCGCTATCTCCCAGAACACAAGTAGCAAAGAACTGCGAAACAAATTCGCATGCACCATCTATTCAGAATATGGCCATTACACACACCATTGTCCAGTGTTACCTCAGTTCCGAAAGATGCTAACAATTGTATGCTAGAGCTTTCAGTAAGAAACCACCCCAACACATGTCACCGACATCCATTATGTCATGACCTCATTCAATGAATGTATGAGATGTCCTTTCTCTCTATGTGAATCACTTGATCATTTCACATATCAATGTCCTATGATCATTGAATACAGGCGTCCCCAATTGGCCCTTATTCAAAATCATACACCCCCTCCTCCAACAGAACTAGTGAGTACCCTTACCCCATAACTTGATATGGTTCATATAATTTCACTGGAACCTAAGAAATTCTCCAATTTATTTCCCCACAAAAATTCTATGCCCGCCTACCATTTTCAACCCACAATATCTTGATATTTGGTTTATGTTGAGCGAACCATCGAAACCTTGTTACGATACCCCCTCTACATCATCACCACTAGAAAACAACCCCATGATGACAGTCACCAAAGTCACTCCTTTCGATCCCCTATATTCGCGATAGTTTCACTGCGACGAAGACATCCTTGAGGAGTTAACTAAACCCGATTGCCCATGGGATGTGCTCCATCTCAGAGCGCTTTTTCCTTTACAGGAAGTCATCAGGCCTCCTAACCAAAACCCCATCTACACAATCCAAACCAAATATTTTCTCCCATCAGAGCATATAGATTGTTTCAAAAACCCTATCCCTGCCCCCGATGCTTTCGAAGAAGGCAATATGGCCAATATTTTCCCCACCATAAAAATCGATATTTCCATCAACTCTGGAGTCATAGAGGAAATTACCATTGGCATCACATGCTCTCCTAAAGAAATCACCACCTACAAAGCTCTCTTCCAGGAATACCAAGACATCTTTGCCTAATCCTACATAAATATTCTTGGCCTTGATCCCTCTATTGTCAAACATTGTATCGACACCTGGCCTGATATCACACCTGTCCATAAAAAACATCCTCCGTTACACCCATCAAAAGAAATGATCATCAAGGCCAAAATTGACAAATTACCTGCTGTAGGGTTCATATACCCCATGACATATATGTCATGGGTCTCCAACCCTGTCCCTGTCAACAAAACACAGGGCACTATCCATGTTTGTACATACTTCCACAATATCAATCATGCATGTCCCAAAGACAACTTTCCAATGCCCTTTATCGACCAAATTATTGATGATTGTGCCGGTCACGAGGTTATGTCCTTCATGGATGGTTTCTCTGGCTAAAACCAAATTCAAATCCACCCAGTTGATCAGTACAAAACTGCATTCACTACCCTATGGGGCAATTTTGTGTATCATGTCATGCCTTTCAGCCTCAAGAACACAGGAGACACTTTTCAACGCACCATGACATACATTTTTCATGATCTCGCTCAAACCATTCTCGCCTACTTGGATGATCTCACCACTCGCTCCAAAAAATGCTCTCAATATCTTAGTGATTTACAAATCATCTTCCAACGATGTCGTCAGTACAACATCCACTTGAATCTCCTCAAGTGCATGTTCTACGTTACTATTGGCCACCTCCTTGGGTTTATCATTTCCCAACGCGGCATTACAGTTGACCCCCTGAAGGTCTAAGCCATCACGGAAATTCCCCTACCATGAAATTTACGCCAACTACAGAGCCTACAAGGCAAAGATAACTTTTTACGCCGCTTTGTCCCCGATTACGCCACTCAAGAACATGGTTTCCTTCGCCTCTTACGTCATGATATTCCATTCCAATGGGACAAACATGCCCAAAATGCTTTTGATGATCTCAAAATGCCCCTTTCCAACGCCCCGTTGATTAGTCCACCTGACTATAATCATGAATACATCCTCTATATCTCGACCTCAACTGTATCGTTAGCAGGAGTTCTTGTCGAACTAGGGGACAATGATAATGAGCATGTCATTTACTACATTAGTAAAAATATTTCAGGGATACCCATGAAATACAACCACGAAGACAAACTAGCTCTTGCAGTTGTCTTCGCAGTCCATAAATTGTGCCATTACATCTTGCTTAGAACTACCAAAGTCGTCACAAATTCCCACCCAATGCACTACTCTCTTAGCCACCGGAAAATCAATGGCAATTTTTCCTGATGGATCGTCATCCTTCAGGAGTACGATCTAACAACCCTTGATTATTAATTATAATTAATTTATTAATGTAATCCTAAAAGATTAGCTAAACTGTATTTATGTCTTAAAATAACATTTCTAATTGATTATTATTAAATAGTTGTTCATGATGGTTAATGATTGATTTAATTATTAATTAATTCATTAATTAATAAAGTATTAAATTAATGGTGAATAATAAAAGATATTATTAATTTAAGTTACGTTCCCGAAAATGGAAACATATTAATGAATGAATAACATATTAATGAATGGATAAGATAATTAATGAATGGATAAGATATTAGGTAGGGGAGTAAACGAAGGAAGGCAGTGAAGGAGGAATAAAGGGGGGAAAGGAGTTGGGAGAGGATTATGTTACGGGATTTGGGGATGAATTTCGGGAGAGCGGAGAATTGGTAGAGTGAAACTGGGAGTGGAATTTACACAGTGCACCGGGGGTTGCTGGGGGTTTTGGGCTCGGAGGGCTAGGATATCCGTTGATATCCTAGGGCTAGGAGCTAACTAGTCGGCAGGGAGGCCGGTTTTGGGTTGTGTTCTGAAGGAGCGGGAAGGAAGCAAGCGATGAGCAAATAGTAGCATCAGGTTCAGGTAAGAATTATGTATTGTTTTGAATTAATTTGTTATTAAATTTGTTATATTGACAAAATTGCATACGAATGAGTTAAATTAGTAAAATTTCATGAATGATACGAAAGTTATTGTTATTTCATTACTGTGTTATGAAATTAGTTAGTTATCAAAATAAATTGATGTAAAAAAAAAACCAGCCATTACATTTGGTATCAGAGCTTAGTTGAAATACTGGAGCCTTAATGGCCAAAGTCCCTCCCGCCTAACCTGCAAACCAAACCAAACACACTATTAATTGATTATATAAAGAAATCTAAAAATGTATATAAAGGAAATAAGAATTGAAGCTGTTAAAAATTAAAAATGTTCAAGGAAATAAGAATTGAAAATGTTGAAAATGTTCACCAACAACAATTTAACGGTTGTGCTAGTTATATTTATGATAAAGGGTATGGAAAATATTTTGATTTTAAATTATATTAAATGGCTAATAAGATTGGATGGTTCATATGTTACATATATATACCATTTTAATTGAATTGAATGTAACTTTCTGCATCTTGAAACCTTCATTGGAAAGTGATTTTTTTTATAATAATTATTTTATGATTTTGATGATAGTTATATATATATAGTATTAGTTTTAATGTGTGATGAAATAATTTTAATAGTGGTAGTATTAGTTTTAATAGAGGGGAACTGATATTTTTAGATTCAAATTTATTAAGAATTATTTTAAATGAATGGAATTATATTTATTAAATATTAATATTATAAATTTTAAAAGAGATTTATGAGTGTTAAATTTTTTTTGTATAAAAATTAATAATCTTATTAATTTAAAAATTACAATTTTTAATAAATATTAATTAAAGTTTAATTTTTATAATATTAAAGTATATTAAAAGAAACAAACTCCTCCAGATTATATGTCCAGATTATATGATATGATTCTAAATAAAGTATCTGAGTTTATTTTGCTTATTGTTGGTCACTGATTTGTATTTCTTAATTTTCCAGTTCTCCATTAGGAGGCCAATAATCCAATAATCAAAACTGAAGCTTTACCCGCTTACCATCAATGAATAAGCATTAAATGGGTTTTCATGTGGTAATGATCAGATTACAAAGTCAGCTGCAGATTGACAAGGAGCTTATACATTTGCACTGGCATATCAAGCTTTCTAAATAAATAAAAAATTCTATTTGAATCCTATTAATAATATTTACAAAATTGATACCCAAATAAATTAAACTACAACATGGTAAATGAAAATATCGCAGTGCGTTATAACTTATCATAGAGATGCCATTCTTCTTAGATTTCAGTTACAAGAGGATGGGAGTGAGCACCCTACGATCATTGTTTTTTTTCAGGAGGAATTTCCTCAAATCACAAACTAGATCAGCGCAGAGTCACTACACTTTTATTGATCACAGTACCTTCTCGTAATATGCTCATGCGGACTTCACCACACTTTTTATTAAACTACAACATGATATGTACACAGATAAAGGAGGTAATGGTATGGTCAATTGGATAGCTTGTCAAGGTAAAACCAACCCAACTCGACCTTGAAAGAAAGTGGGTAATGGTACTTCGACAGAGTGAGAGATTGGCCAGGGAGGCCAAGCGGAATTATGCATTTGAAGCTGGAAAACAGCCAATTTGCTATAAATCGTCGAAATTCCTTTTCACAGAGCTTAGGCTCAAATCGCAGAGGAAGTTCTGATACGTATTGGGTTAATTTCAAAAAAAAATAAAAAATACATCCAATTGGATTAAAAATTACAGAAAATTCAGCTACTACGCATGGTATTGAAGATCACGTTCTCCTTCCCTTTTCGTGTGGGGTGTTCAATATAAAGAACGCTGATAAGGTAAGTGGTCCGACTTCCCATCAAGCCGTAGAATACTTTCATCTATTCAGTAGTCAGTTGTGTGCCCTTGTAAAGCTGGGATGAGCTTGTCAATGGGATTTGGATCTATAGGCTCTGTATCTCCAACGGGCTATGGAATTGCCACGGATGGGTCATCTACTGCGGGATTATTTGCATATGAACATATAACTAGAATTGAAACAGGGTAAACCACTCGGTCCACTGGCACTTAATATTGGGCTGGATCTATATTATGCACCCTGGCTTCAGGAAATGGAACCTCTGCTCCCTTATATGGATCCTCCGCCTAAGAGGGTGGGACGAAAGAGAACTCCTGACACCATTCCCAGCTGAGAGAATGAAGAAAGAAAGGATGTGAATAACGAAAATAAACCCTATTTTGATCTCCAATTAGGATGAATGCAACTTTCTGGATTGAGAGAAAAATTGAATGAACGCCTAACGATCCAGTCAGGTTCTGTTAACAGTTGGTGTACTTGCAACAATGGTGAAGGGACCTGGTTTGTTCTCTGACATTGGGAAGGAAAGCCGAGATCTCCCTTACAGGGATTTCCGTGTTGACCAAAAGTTTAGTCTAACCACCGACACTCCCACTGGATTGGTCTTTACGTCCGGCATCAAGAAAAGGGAGTTTTTATTTCTCGGGGGTCTCACAACACAGTTGAAGAACAAAAATGTTACAACTGATATTAAAGTGGAAACCAGCTCCAATTTATTTGCAACTGTGACAATCGATGAACCCACACCAGGATTAAAAGCTATTCTTAGCTTCACTGTACGAGACCAGAGATCTGGCAAGGTACGAGCCCTGCTTCCCCTTAGCACTCAACTTCTGAAATTATTTGAAAATTTTAATTTGCTATATTAGCTCTAGCGAATCCAACATGCCCAGATCGGATTTAACACAAAATAGAAAAAAAAAAAATTAATAGACCAACAAACCGCCGATTATTTCCAGCCTACATTTTTAGATGCGGCTGGCATGCACAGAAAGAGCATTCTACCAACTTATGCAGGAAATAAAGGAGATTTAGGAATCAAATCCATGATATATTTTTATAGGAACGAAAATGTTTTCCACTTTGCCAGCCTTATTTATACAAGTATTCAATGTGTTACAAAGTGTAAAAATTTGCAGAAGGAATTAGAATATATACCATAATATGTATACTGTTGAGGTGATTAGGTCCAGAGTCCTGCTCCTTGGTTCATGGCATGCGTTCTTAAAGGCGAATATATGAAGCTGTGGAATTCCCATGGAGGAGAGGGTTAACCATGGCGGCCCTGCTCCCTCACGCCTCCTCGCACAGCCACAACAAATGAGGGAGAAGCTGAAGAGTTAGGGATTAAAAGTGATGGTCATTTTTTTATTCCAAATAAGGAAAGCGAAGGGCACGTGGGTCGCATGCAAGCCCCATGTTGCCTACTTGTGAGTCTTCGGGCAAGTGGGTGGAATGCAATCCCCGCGTTGCCAATACAGAGTTTTTTTTTTATTGTATTTTATTTGCTTAATTTTAATTTTAGTTGTAACATTATATGTTAAATTATTTATTAAATTATCATTTTATTTAATATG